>CAEGAF010089122.1:0-55862 GCA_903067075.1 Micropoecilia bifurca | reverse complement strand
CTCACACCTAGGGACAATTTAGACAGATCAATTAACCTAACAGTCATGTTTTTGGGCTGTGGGAGGAAACCGGAGAAAACCCACGCATGCACAGGGAGAACATGCAAACTCCATGCAGAAAGGCCGGGGCTGGGAATTGAACCCAGAACCTTCTTGTTGCAAGGCAACAGCTCTACCAACTGCGCCACTGTGCAGCCGTGTCCAATACATTTTTATTATTAGTAGGCCTTTATGGTGTGCAACACGGTACATTCCAGCTTTAAGCAGAATGTGTTTGAGTGCCATTTCTTCTGCTTAGACCTGTGAGGCTTTATTATAAGCGTTTGCGTAATTTCAGATGTGACAGCATGAAATAAAATGAGGAAAAGATGAGTCAGCATGCAAAGCTGCACTTGTTCTTCCCGAGTTAATCGGTTGGGGTAGCAGAGGAGGAAACTCCCTATCCTTTCCTTCAAGGACTTGGCCAGAATTGGGGTTGCGTCTTTACTTTACAGCTTTCACCACCCAGTTAAAATGATATGCTGCAGTTAGTTTGTGGTGCGTTGCATACTTGGAGCAGGCCTCTTTGCTCACTCATCAGCCGCTGCTGCTGATGTTCTCAGACCTTGAAACACATCTTTGCTTTTTCTTTATAGCTTTCTAGATTGTTTCTTTGAAAAGCTTTTAAATTGGTGATATTTATTCCATACAGGCTATTGGTCACTTCTTGACTTTCACATGGAGCAAATGTTCTGTTGTACTATTGGAAATGTATTATTTAATATTAGATTTAGTGTGTCAAGATATATCAGTGAACAATATGTTTGAAGAACATCCATGAGTTCAATGAAAATGTTCTGTTAATGCATTTATTTCAAATAACATTAAATATATTCAGTTTCAAGCATTCATTTTTTTTGTTTTTTTGATTATGCTTTTTTGGCTAAAAGTTATTTAATTAAGATGGACTCAACCTTCGAATCACAAGTTAATTTATTTACCCTTTAACTTTATATAGCTGATGTTTTCAATTCTGAATGACTTTTCAAAGAAAATCCAAAGAAGACCATCTTCAGCCATTTATTTTCTTAACTCTATTTTCACAGATAGTTTTCAAGTTATGTGTCACATATTTGTTAAGCAGCTGACCGCAGACTCTAACAGAGCAGTCAGCCTGACTTATTAATCAGTTAATATCAGCTTGGTAGACAATTGAAGTCCGATATATTGTCTGACATTAAAACAGACAAAACCTTTCCTGATCACCAAAATGATTCCTTTACTAAATGCTAGAATAATTTAAGTTTTTCTGTTCCATTGCTTTTTAAGCTGGACACATTTATTGTACCTTTTAAGTTTCTGAAAAAGCCCGCAATATAGTGTTCTGCCTATATTAGCTTCTGATTGGTTCACAGCATTTCACATTTGAGTTGAAAAGAAGCACCCATATAAAAATGTTTTAAGGCAACACCTCTGAAACATTGTGCCTTTGTCTGAAATTATGAGCAAATCAAAAGAAATCAGCCAATGTATCGGGAAGAGAACGGTGAACCTCGACAGGTTTTGGTTTATATTCTGGGTACAATTTCCAGATGCCTGAAGGTGTTACTTCCTTCTGTTCAAACATGTTCCAGTTTAAGCACTATGGGAATGTCCAGCCATTATTCTGTACCTCAAAGATGAGTGTTATTTCTAAATATATCATTTTAAGTCCCAGCACTAAAGCAAAAGATCTTGCAAAATCTTGATACGGTTGTTATTATCCATTATGAGATGAGTCATGTACCAAAATGGGCTAAGAGGGCAATCAGAACAAGCCATTAAGTCAAAAACAAGATCAAAAGCTAGATCTCTGTCTGCAAATTCAGTCAGTGACATCTTCATTTTTGCAGAAGTGTGCTGTGATCTGATGAAGCTAGAATTGAAGTGTGTCGCCATGCAGTAATGACGGTCAGTATATGAGGAGGCAAAAGATGGAAGCTTAAAAGCCAGAAAACACCATCCCACCTATGAAGTGCAAGGTTTGGCACCTTCATTTTATGAGGGTGTTTTTTTCTGCAACATCCTAACTGGTGCACAATTTGATGGCATCATGAAGAAAAAAAACGTCTATTATGTGAAGGGCTTCAGAAAGCCCTCATCACAGTTCCACTGAAATCTTGTAGGAAAAGCTGAAAGTGTGTCCAAGGAAGACGGTTTTCAAACCTGAGACAATTACACCAGTTCTGTCAAAGGTCTATTGTAAGAAGATTATAAGTGGATATCCAAAATATTTGACCTGTGCTGTTGAAGCTCTTAGGTCTGCTGTAAATGAACAACCCTCTCCCTCGGATAGCATGCTTTATTTGGGCAGGTGTGAAAGCGTATCTGACTCTGGTGGGGACCAATAAACCGGCTTTGGGCTGCTGAAACCGTGGGCCTCTTTTCGCTTGTAAATGAACCCTGATGTGGTTTGCTTTCAGTGGGAATGCAACTGAACCTTTGAGCAAACCAAAAACAGGAGGTAACTTCACTGTTACCTGGGACTTGCAGACATATGTGATCTGAAAACCTTCCAGTCCTTGCTCAGTGGATCTGTAAGAAGAGCAGCACTTTGGAGTTTTCAATTCGCAACTGCTACTTTCTGCATTCGCCTTATTTATGCAAAGCAACATGCTTGAAAGCTCCCTACCTCACCTGCTGCTCTCAAAAGCCAGCCTGTTGTGCTAGCGCCCCAAATGAGCAGCTTTTGGTACTGCATGACATTACCCAGGTGATTTGTCCCATTTTCACAGTGAAAGTGAAAATGTTCTACATTTCCACAACCAATCAGCGTGCCTGGAGTGTCCTGGTGTGAAAGCATCCTTAAAGACAATTCTATCAACTCATTAGGATGTATCTAAACCTCTGAATTCGGAGAAGGCAGTAAAAAACATCAACCCATTATTCTATTGTTTACCAAATGGAAATAACTGGTAGTGTTAGCTGACTGAAAAATGTCTAACTTTAGTTCCGTTTAATGTCAGATAATGCATCTTTTTATATGTTGTATGTAAACTAGGCACCATGCTTTGTCCATATGTTGGATATTCGAATAGTGACAGCCCCTCCTGTACCTGTGTGAAGTAGCGAGTGCCTGTGATGACTGTTTGCTGTGGTTTTGTCAAACCATCAAACCAGCTTAGCGACTTGAATGTGTGGAATGGAGAGCAGCATTTGATCTTTTTCATTGGTTTCACAACTACTTGTGGTGTAATGGTGTGTAATCCTGTATATCAGCGCAACGCTATCAGTGTCTCCCTGAGTAGATTATCTCTCACTGGGTGAGCCGAATGATTAAAGGTGTGCAGGTCATAATCATTTACCTCTAACATAGTGATCCCACAGATGTTCCAAAAGAGCTGCATTTACATCGAAATATACATTTTCTCACACGTACAGAGAGCAGAAGGCCTAGTTACACTGATCAGTCCACATAAACAGCATGTGACTATCAAATCTGCTGTTTGATTTTCAACTGTGACAGAAGAGGACCAGCAGAGGTAAATCATATTAGAAATGCAATTCCCACATGAACATCAAATCGCTTTCTTTCCCCTCCTGATCCTTCTTGAGATGATGAGCTGTCAGAGATTGGACTATTTATATTTAGCCAGTAACTGAAGCAGCTTATGATGGAGTATTTTTAGCCCGCTTTTGAAATGATCAGAAACATACTGTTTGTGTTGATCGTCATCTTTTGGTTGCTGCTCCTCGTTAAATTTTCCACAAATGGCAGAAGGGTACAGTGGGGTTGTAGCGACACAGGAGGTCACTCTGACAGAGGTCGCTCCTCTACTATATAAACAAATACTCATCCATCTGCTTTCATCCCATTGTTGTAATTATGTCGTTAATATAACTTCACTCACAAAACATGTCATACAGAAGGATAAGTTTGGAACCACACTTCTCAAAAATGTACAGTTGCATAAATTGTTACTTTGACCAAAACAAAGTTGTGTATCCAAAGCCTAACCCCATTTACTGGTAAATTTCTTAGGGCTAAGCTTACTCTGCTACTCTTAAGGCTGTGGTTGAAATATTCCACTGAGACATGTGACCCTCATCAGTTTGTACACGACTAGTTATTGCTGATTCCTTGCAAGTAAACATAAGTCCATTATGTTGTCAGTATCTTATAGAAGACAGAAAGTAAAACATCCAAATATTTTAAACCAGGTATTACAGGGTGGTGAGACTAGTGACCTTTGTCAAGGAGGGGCATATTTTAACTCTTTATTCTGTGATTCGGTTTCAAATTTAATTTATTTAAAACTGGCATTGTGGGACGCTGCATTTATTGAACCAAAGCAGAGAATTTGTGAAAACCTCAGATTGCAGCCCAGGGCAAATTTCCATTGGAGTTAAATGTGTTGCTTTTCAAGGCATGTTGTTGATGATTTACAGTCTTTCCAATTGTGATGAATAAAAATAAATAAATAATAAAAATCAGACTAGAAAGTAAAGTGTTTTTCATTTCATTTGTTAATCAAGATGTTATTTACTTTTTTGCAGGGATTAGCAAATGGTTCCTACCTCGTTTTCTTCCCCAGGTGTTCCCCCCATGAAAAGTTTTAAAAAGCTAGAAAGCCAGGCCTCTTGGCCCTCCTCCTACTCCACAAAAACATGTGGATTAAAAGTCGGTGTTAATTAACTTTTACGATTTTTTTTTTTAATGTGCACATGCTCACTGGAGTTACGTGAAGGATTTTTTTTTCAATGCCACACCGTAAGTGTTGCAGGGGTGCACACTTTCACAGAGAGCAGGCATTAAGGCAAATATAATTTATTTTATCCATCTGGTGGATGCTATACACTGGGCCTTACCTTTCATCTGGTTACTTTACAACTTGCAACAAAATTACTTTCTATCTCTATAAGCAGCCTTGTGCACTGCAGGATGAATCAAAATGAAACCAAAACTCCAAATGCTGGTCTGGAAATCATTACACTGTCGAGAATCCTATTTACCGCAAGCTTAACAGTGTGCTGACGTTTTTGTTCTCCCAGTTACTTGCCCACCAGTCGAATGTAATTTTGACAATCTAAGCTTTACTGACCTTAGATTCAGCAGCGCACAATTTTGAAAATAATTGTGCAAATGTACTGTTATGTTTCTTTCCTTCTTTGATTTAAAATGTGCAGAAGCTCTTTAGTTGCTTTGTTCATAACTGTTTTTAAAGTAGACAAAGAGTGACAAGTTATGAAATTACTCATCTGTGCTATAACCACTGTAGAGACAAGAGGACCTTCTTCAAAAAGCTTGACAGAAATTAAAATGGCAGAGCCGTCTTTAGAATGAGTGTTCACTTGGTTAAGATTTTTACATATTTCTTCTAATGCAAGTCAGGTGTGTGAGATAAGCTACCTTCAGAGTGTCATTCTGTGAATGTGAACGCACCCCTCACATCCTGTTTGAGCTGATTGGATGTCGTGATGAGGATCATAGCAAAAACCACGTGTGTTGGTCTTAATCTTTGCTCTGGATCTTGGCTGAACAGTAAAGACTCAGTGGATTGTCAGGAGAATAAAAGTACCTCGTATTATTGTCACTCTTCTTTTTTTTTTTTTTTTTTAAATGTAACCTTTATCAATTAATAGAATTTTGCACAAAAACAAAATAAAAAAATTCTGCAAATGCTGCTGTTTGCTAATTACCAGTACATGCACAACTCACACTGTTACTGTTCCTAATTTCAATATGACTCTACATACAATAATATGGAGGGAATATTTGGAAACCTTACCAGTCAGTTATTTGATTGTGGTTAATAGCGTTTCAATAATATGCAAATCAGTCAAGAGTGAGAGCTTGTTTCAAAGCTGGAGAAAAAAAAGTTTTATTCTGCTTTCCCTTTGGAAGACTGGAATGAGTATACATTTAGTCTAATAAGCTGTTGCATTATTTAGAGCTCTCAATTCTTCTGCACATTTACTGTAATGACCTGTCAAGGCTGAATGCAGACAGAAAGGACTGACTTCAGCCGTCATTCAATAATAGACTAGAGTAAATAGGTTTTTTGGTTCACAGTGACTGATGTTTGCTGTGAATGGATTGCTTTAGGGCAGTCGAACTGTTACAGGATACTTTATTATTAAGGTTTATTCCATTTATACCAGTCAGGTATTACAACATTACAAGATAGTGAATATTGATTTGTGACTATTATGGTAAATGTGGTAATTTGATACTCAAACCAACCACATACAGCTTTCTGTTGTAGAAATGTAAGACTAAGTAGCAATTTATTACCTCTCCAGACACCACAATAACTCCCAAACACTTAACATCATTATTATGGATACAACGCTGATGTTGTATCCATAATAATAGCGTATCAATAAAGCTCAAACGCTTCAAGATATTAAACATTGGCACTTCTCTAAACTAATCTCTTAGTGAAATGAAAGGTTCTTCATATGTCAACCAGAGGGATATTTGGAGGAATTACTTGTGTAATCCCAAGCATATGTCCCCAACCTTTATCATAATTGTTGTTTAATATGGGTATCAAGTGTTTTATAGACTGAAGATGGTGAGAGTTTCTAGTTTTAACATGTAAAAAATACAAGGGAAAAAACTGTTTCTCAACTATATTAACTGCCAATCATGGAAATTCATCTGTCACTCCTAAAAGCTCACAAAAAAAAGATTTTCACCCAGAAATTTTCTATTTAAAAGAAAAAGAAGTAGATTTAAAAGATGTTGAAATTAGTCACTACGATTAAGCAAACTTGGTAGCCTCACAAATACCATTCTTGTAGTAAAACTGATTAAAAACACCCAAAGAAAGTATATCTTAATATCTCTAAAAATAGTGAAACAATCTCAACAGTATCTTCAGATTTTGGGACTAACAACATGAAGATGCAAAGTTAAATTTCATAATAAATCAAAATTCGTAAGACTTTTTTTTTTCCAATGACGATAAACTGTAGGGCAATTTCCCATCCCCAGTTTCCTCTCTGATACATCCCCAGACATAAAGATGTTAGACACTTTGGTAGAACAACTGTCTGACTAAATGTCCGCAGGAAGAATTGGGAACACACTGTCCACAGGAAGAAATGGGAACAGAATGAATTTAGAAAATATTCTAACTTGTTCAGTAATTAATTTTAGTTGATGTCCAAAATGCTGAGTCTCTTCAGCCCTCGTAGTAGCCTTTCCAATTTTAGTATTTGTTTGAATCTCCGGGACCTCTCTGGCTCGGTAGCAAAACCAAACAGTCTGAGAATCACTCTGTGGTTTGTTGTTTATCAAAGCTCTGTTCGATCCATCAGATGAATTCCCTGGACAAGCATTTACAGACATGCAGCAGTTTTGCAGCAACACATGTATCCGATATTCTTGGTTGAAACATGTGGTGTGCATTTCAGCTACTGTAGAAGCTTGACCCACTACGAATAATGACGTCTGTGTTTAAAAAATGTAGTAACTAGACCCTTTAAAGTTTTAATAAAAAAATGTGTGGCCAGTTCATAGGATTTACAAGACTTGCTCAGATTTAGTTGTAAAGGCTTACCACTCAGTTTTCTAATAATCCAAGCTGCAAAACGACAACATACTACGGTGAAGCATTCACCTTGATCCTTACTTATTCTTCTTGTGAGCATTATTATTGGACGTGAGTGATGAAAAGCTGTGTCAAATTATCTTGAATTATTCAGCTGGCTCCTTGCAGCATTGGCCTTTGATTTATTTGCAAGTTTGTTGAGTGTTGCTTTAGTTACCATGGCCTTCCACATCCCCCTCCTCCTCCTCCTCCTCCTCCTCCTCCTCCTCCTTCCATCATTTGCTCGACTTTCACTGCAGTGAAAGGGACCAAAGAAAGAAATGAGAGAAGCTTTGTGAAGGACAGTGATTGTTTGTTTATCAGGATGTTAGCCTTGTGGTGACATGTTTTTTTTTTTCTTCTTCTTCCCATCACGTGGCCAAGTTTAAAAGGTAATCGGAAAACTGTGTAATCAAATATAACCCAAATCCTGTTTTTTCTTTTCATTGGGGGGTGTGCAAAGGAGAGTTTTTTCCGTTTGATTCATATGGCTTCGGTTCTGCACCCTTGGACAAAACCACTGAAGTCGCGTTTGCTTCCAAAGGGTAAATTGGGAAGTTGAGTCACACACAGCTTGGTTGGCAAGGGAAAGCAATGTTTTTTTTCTGTGCGTGTAAGAGTTTGTAGGTAACCTTGATCAAGTCGAAATTGATTTTTCTCTGTATTGCAATGGTGGCACGTTGACTAGGATGCGATTTCTTCATTTCCAATTAAGACACATGGCGTATAACATTTTTTTGTTAACACTCTCCTGCTTTTTGCTGCTTTCTGTTTAGTGATGGAGCCTACCGTTGTGAGTACATCCACCGTGGCCCCTGATGAGTTCGACAGGAATGTGCCACGGATCTGCGGCGTGTGTGGCGACAAGGCCACTGGCTTCCACTTCAATGCCATGACCTGTGAAGGATGCAAAGGCTTTTTCAGGTATGCTAATATTCAGTCAAAATCTGGCTTAATCTCTGGTGGCTCCTGGGGATCGCATATATGAGCTCTATGGAAAAGGAGTGGATTTATATGGGCTTTACACAAACTTATTAAATTTTTAGAGGGGAAATAAAGTACAATGAAAAAGAAATTGCACAATGCAATTAAGTCAGTACTTATAGTACTCTGTTGTGTGGACGTCTGAAGAAACTGCTCAAGACTTGGAATTGCAAGCGTGACGAGCATTGATCTGTATGGTTTCGGACCTTTGCACGTGATCTGTTTGCAACATGTACATGGACGGGAACGGGTCTCCTTCCTGCTCTGACTGATGGTGACGTGATGCTGCAAAATAACTGGGTAAGACTGACTGCAGTGCTTAAGAAGCCGGAGGGGCTCACTGCAGCCCTCACTATAGATAGAAGGGGTCACTGTACTGACCCCTTCTTTCTGCTCCCTAACTTGGAAAAGTTTAAAATTTGAAGCAAAACTGGAACAATTTGTTTTCCTACGTTTTGTTTTGAAGTATGTGTGTCTGTTATGTACATTTGCTCCTTCCAGCAGTGTCTGTATTCAAAAGGAAAACGGGGAAAAAAACGGATGTTTAATAACGTCCTTCCTCGTCTCTCACATGGCCTTCGTTTGAACTCTCATAAAGCACGTTCATGAGTTTATAGATGCTCATACGTTCGTGTGACTAAATCATTACTCCGCATCACTATTTTGCTCAACTTCTCTTTCACCCTCAGATTCCTTGGAACATGTCCATATTTTTTCTTTTTAATCCTAGATCTGAAGGAAAAAATATCTATTTCTGCCTTGATTATTTTTGTGCAAAACACTGTGTGAATCTGTTTCCCTGTTAATAAAGCTGCAAATAAATAGCAAAATGAAATGTATTCTCTTTTGACCCAGGAAACAACTTTATACAATTTCTTCACAGCATTTCTACAATTGTCTGTCACAATAAATTTTGACTTGAGACTTTTGAAGCTTGAAAATGGAGAAAAGTTTAACTCTCTGAAGAAGTAGCTGTAGTATCTGAATACAAATGCAACGCCTCACGTTTAATTTTTATTTGAGACAAGTTGAAAAGCGTCACTCGACAATTACGTGTTACTTTGGGCTGCACTGTCAGTGCAACTTTGTTGTAACGTGACAAAAGGTGGATACAAGTTCAAGGGTTACGGAAACTTTTGCAAGGAACTGTAGACGTATTTTAGTAACCTTTGAAATGTATGTCATTTATTTAGGCGCAGCATGAAACGCAAGGCCTCCTTCACATGTCCCTTTAACGGCAGTTGCACCATCACCAAGGACAACAGGCGTCACTGCCAGGCATGCCGACTCAAACGCTGTGTGGACATTGGCATGATGAAAGAGTGTAAGTGGGGAAAAAAAAACCTGGTGACCCATATTTTTTTCAGTGCATGATTCTAACCCTTGTAGCTGGAATTTGTTTAAACTGATATTTGCCATCAAGAGGTTTTCAGGTATCCTTCAGTTTGATCCTCAATAGTTTCAAACAGCCGTAGAAACACTGTAACTCTTAAAGTAGGGGGACTTGTTTAAATTTAGTTGCTCGGTTATAATTTTGTCTTTTGATTATTATGTGGCGTTAATAGATTATCTAGTTGGAAACCTGAGTTTCTGTGTTGTAATTTACCCAACATGCTATATATAAATAAAGTTAATACCAGGGTTCGATCCAAGAGCAGCTTCCCACCAAAAGAATGTAAAGAAATATGTTTCCTTACTGTACTTCCATTACATCAGATCCAATTTCTCCAGAGGAGGGGAAAAAGGCAAAGAAAACAAACACCATTTTCTTAAGCTGCACAACTGGTATATGCATTCATCAGAACTGGTGGATGGGGGGGGGGGGACTTTTGTCTGTTATGTAATCTTTCGACTCAGGTTAAGTACCTCTGGGTCTTTGCCCCTTTTTAGAGTGTTTACATGTTTTGTTTAAACAAGTGGAGCCTCTTAGCATTGTGTAAAGTATATCACATCTGAAGTTTAAACGCCTCATGTGCAATCTATCCTGGCCTCTTCTCACTACAGCTTTAGGTTTGTTTTTATAGTCTGCATATGGCAGGCACATCTCGTCTTGTTTTCTGCTAATATCCGGATATTGTCCAAAGTTCTCTTTTATGCAAATGGTCTCAGCCTGCCAGGAGAATGTTTTTATTTCTTTTGTTTTTTGTTTTTGTTTAGTTTTTTCACCCTCCACCTTTTTTTTTTTTTTTTTTTTTTTCCTGGAAGTGTTGGCAACAGACCGTACAGTAAGTTTTATGTGAACAGGAGCCAGTGATGTGGCTGTTACTGTTGCAAAAACAGCAGCATGTTGTCAAGAGCCGGCTCTCTCTCTGTTTCTGTGAGCAAATTCAGCGGCTAGAACAACAAGGAGCAAACGGAACAAAGACAATGTGTTCGGCTGTTCGGTGCAGCAGGGGTCTCCATATAGACCCATCCCCTCCCATTCTCTTCCTCCAGAGAATAACAACCTCCTTTCGCCCAATGCAACATAAACATGCCTGTCATCACAGTGTCGAGCCCAAGTAATGCATCTTTGAACGGATTTTGATATTTTTTTTGTGGTTATTTATAATTTATCATCCATTTGTTTACCTGACCTGTTCGGTTTTTCTTCTGTTTTATTTGTGCTATTTTTACACAAACATATCTTTTTTTTCTTTATCTTTTTTTTTTATTTGGAAGTTGAGTTTACTCTGGGTGTAGATTTCAAACGTCCCTCTCCGTCTTGGCCTTGCAGTCATTCTGACTGACGAGGAAGTGCAGAGAAAGAAGGACCTGATTCAGCGGAGGAAGAAGGAGGAGGCACAACGTGAAGCAGAAAAAGAAGCACGGAGACCGAGACTCACAGATGAACAGAGTCACATCATTGCCACGCTGATGGAGGCTCACCACAAAACATACGACGACGCCTACTCTGATTTCTGCCGCTTTAGGGTTGGTGACACACTTGATTTTGCTCAACATCAAATCAGCACAACGCAGAACTAAAATGTGCAAATGACAAAGACTCACTTTAGTGATTTGCCATCTTGGCTTTCTTTTATTTTGTAGCCGTAACACTTTGACTTTGCACTAAAATAATCCTGTGAACAATGACTTGAATGGTTTCTCTTCTTCAATACTAGCCACATAAACCAGAAACAGGCCTTTAATTTCTGTCCCGTTTTCTCATCCACTAAACTTCCTCTCATGTACATTCTTGTGACTTTTTTTCTGCGTAAATACAGGTGCATCTGATTAAGTTAGAATATCACTGAGAAGATAATTATTTCTGTACTTCATCAGCATCGATTCAGAGTGCAAGCTTATTGCTGCAATGAAAATATGATAATAATCACAGCCGGAAGAATATTGTGAAGCAAAGCTCGGAGGAGATTCACAAGTCGTCGACTGCAACTAAATTCAGTAGCTCCTTTCAGATGATTCATTCTTTTGTTAATCTTTGACCAAGCAGAAAAAAGTTGTAGCTTTAATGGTTAGGGTGTCGTTTATCAACTTAGCTTGTGTTTGAAGCACTTAATGTATTTTTACAGCCTGTCCGAAGACGGATACACAGAGTTCAGGCAGATACAGGAAATTTTCGAAAAATACCAACAGAAAGGATTGAATTATTTTCACAATCTCAGTTGGATAATGTGAAAGCGCACATATCCCACAATCAACTTTTATAATGTGAAAAGACAAAGGAATCCCTAATGGGAGGTTAATGATTGCATTTTCAATCTAGCACTATTATGTTGGGCTTGATAAGTCACCATACACAGATGTATCTAGGACATGTATGTATATGTATATATATATATATTTTTTTTTAACTTTATTTTTATTTTTATTAATGTTGTTGGAGCACAATCAAGGAAAAAGATCAAACTGAACATAGAAATTATAAAAGACAAAAAATACAGAACAATAGAAACAAAAATCACATATCAGGGGGAGACTCTTATTTCAGAAATACAAAACAAGAACAAAAGGGGACCTTTTGTATCAAAAATTAGTCCTGTCTCGTTGATGTGAAGTTTGTCCATTTTTCCCATTTGTCCATGTATTGCTGTTCCTGTGTTCTCAGTCTGTGTTATAATCTCCATTTCAAATAGTGAGTTCACAGTCTGTATCCACTCCTTTGTAGTAGGAGGTTCAGGTTTGCACCACTTTCTGGTTATGACATGTACCTTAGGACATGTATATTTTTAATGCTATAAGAGACTCTTGAACCTGAAACTTGTCAGAAGTGTCTTACTTGGACTAATCAGAATATGGCTGCACGGCTTCTCAAGGGTAGCATGTCCTCTACTGGAAAACTTTATGGAGATTCTGTTTTCATTTTCTATCAGGACGTGGCAATATACCTGCTTTATTGACTATTGCAGTACTGTGTTTGATTGGACTGCAGACTTGCCAGACATAAATCCAAAAGAGTATTAGTGTCCAAATTCCCTCCTTAGGGGTTGCTGTCCTTCATGTTTTAAATTGTTCTTGGGTTCATCCCATCTGACTTATGAGTGGGTCATTAACGCATCTCTGCACAACTTGACCACTGAGAAGGTAATCCTACCAATTGACTGACATGTTGGAGCAGAAACACTTCTAAAACATGCTGGGCTCCAGTTCTCGAGGATTGAAGGTGGACACGTCTGCCGTATAGAATTTATGGATGCTGACGAAACAAAAATGAGAGAAGTCCAAAAAACGGCAAACGATCAGAAGACTGGCGTTGAAGCAGCCTGTGTGATCACTTTGTAAATCAAATTACTGAAATATTTTCTTGATGATATTCAACTTTTCTTGAGACACAGCCTGTGTGTGATCACTTTTTAAAATCAAATTACTGAAATATTTTCTTGATGGTCAACTTTTCTTGAGATACGCCTGTATGAATTAATCTTAGGCTAAATTGCAAGGGAAGGCCGTTTTTGTGGTTGAGCTTTCATAAAACACCTCCCTCTCCTGTGCAGCCTCCTGTGCGCGAGGGCCCAGTGACGCGAAGCACGAGCAGAGCTGCCTCCCTCCACTCCTTCTCTGATGCCTCCTCTGACTCCTTCAGTCACTCTCCAGGTAAAAAGCTTCACAAATAAAAAAACACTTGCAGTTTATCCAGCTATGTGACCCTTTTTTATTTGAATATTCTAAAAAGTTATATCATATCTAAAGTTTGAGAAACAGTTTAATTTTCCAGTTTGCTTTTTTTAAAAAAAAAATTTAACTACATGGTGGATTATGGCATTAAATTAGCCTGCAGTGCTGAGAATCCAGGCAAATGTCTTCAAATAATAAGTACCATGCAGACACCTGACTCCCACTTGTAAACAGCCATTCATTAATGCATCCATCACTAATGAAGAGAAGACGGCTCAAGACATGGTCCGAGCTTATACAAACACATAGCAGGCAGGGGCAAATTATGGAGAACAACCGTCGCTGGCTGTAAATGATCCATGTTTTTCAAGCTGCTCTCTGCAACTCATCAAACCTCTGCTTATTTATTTCCTAATCATCTCCGTGGTTGTTGTGCGTCTCATTATTTTAATGCGGTGTTAAACATGAGCTAATTTGTTGCTGCAGAGTCTGTTGACACTAAAATGAACTTCAACAACCTGCTGATGATGTATCAGGAACACGGCAACAGCCCGGACTCCAGCGAGGAGGAAGGCTCCACCTTCTCGATGCTTCCCCATCTGGCTGACCTGGTCTCTTACAGCATACAGAAAGTGATTGGCTTTGCCAAGATGATTCCCGGTTTCAGGTACGACACTGTGTGCGTTAAGGATATCTTTAAGCTCAATTAAGAAGCAGCTTTCAACTTGCATTACCATTCACAGGACCTTTTAAAAATATTCACGCCCTTTGAGATTTAGCCAGATTTTGACTCAAAACGACTGTAAATTTGAACGTTTATCATTAAAGGTGACGAAAATTGGCCACTTTGTGATATATTATGCTTTTATAGAAACCAGAAAAGTGTGTTGTACATTTGTATTCAACCGCTTTAAGCTGTTACCTCTGAATGCAGTCGTGCATTTTTAGCATCGACACACATGCTAGAGTTGATAGGAAGACGGATGGATGGAGCTGATTACACACAACGGTCTACAATCCTGTCAGTCTGTGTGCGCAATCCTGAAAGAAAATGCATCAGGAGCTGGAAGAGACTTGAAACTGGGCCAAAATTCACCTTCCAACAAGACAGGAATGACTTGGATATAGGTATACAGGTATGCATGTTGAAATTACCTATTCAAAGTATGTATCTTAATCCAATTGAGAATCTACAGCAAGACATCAAAATAGATGTCAAAAACGTTGACATCACATATGTTTCACAACCAGACTGACGATGAAAAGGGTTGGTAAATGAGCAACCGTTCTCAAGTATGTGCAAAGCTGCTGAAGGCACAACACACAATGTTTGCATCTGCAATCTAAATATAAGACGAGAAACAAAGCACTGACTCGGACAGAGGCTGAAATCGATACATGCCTTACTTTTTAGATTGTACTTTTTTTTTCAACGGTTACAGTGTATATTCTTTTTTTTTTTACACATTCTTTTTTTACACATTCATATTTGTGATGTTCTATCACATTAAACAAACAAAATATATTTAGGTTTATGCTTTTAGGGCGACAAAGTTCAAACGCTATGAATACTTTCAAGCCGTAAGGAATAATAAAAGCGAATTACTACATTGTGTAACAGAGGAATTGTTGACGGTTTTGTTTTTGATTCCCAGCTGTGAACTTTGACCTGAACAGTACAAGAAAAGATAAACTGGAAGGAGAACCTTTACTGTCTATAATCTATTTTTCTTGATTTCATTTTTGTTCATTTGTTGTTTTTTTGTTTGTTTTATTCTGACATACTTAGGAAAACAAAACCTTTGCTTCCCTAAACCTTTGGAATCGCTCCTCGTGTTAATTTATTTGTAAAGTTTGTCTATTCTTATCTGAAAATGACATTTGACACACTTTTGAAGACTTTGCTCTCATATTTTTTCTGCCAAATGAATTGATTTTAGTCATTGTGTGGCATGTAGCCATGGTTTAAA
Organism: Micropoecilia bifurca; assembly: GCA_903067075.1. Taxonomy (NCBI): domain Eukaryota; kingdom Metazoa; phylum Chordata; class Actinopteri; order Cyprinodontiformes; family Poeciliidae; genus Micropoecilia; species Micropoecilia bifurca. Next base: position 40,297 of record CAEGAF010089122.1, on the reverse strand, counting down.
GACCATAGTAATCAGATTAATGATGTATTGTAGAATGCCTCACAAAATGCTTCGTCTCATAATACAGTAGGCATTTCCCAAAACCGTGCTGCAAGTGACTTGTAGGTAGCTCTCTAAATGTCAAGAGTCAAAGTGTCCTCCTACGGTTACTCACACACCCAAGTTATGAATCTGATAAGAATGTTTTTCAGTTACATCAGGAAATACAAGAAATATGACTCATTTAGATCTGTCCATCTGCACAAACTTAAGATTCAAAGATTAAAAGAAACACGATGAACTAACGAAATAATATACAAAATGTAATGTAATACAGTGACTCCCAGGTAAAGTATTGAAAATATATATATTTTTCCAATACTAAAACATCCTTCCTTTGAATGTAAAAATGCCTCACGTTCTTTGACGTTTCTTTTTTTATGTTTAGTAAAACTCAGATGAAGATTAGGGACATGTGCTTTGACGCATAAATGGGGATAATCTTATAATCCCTCCATCTTATCTGGTAATACAAACTACAGTTTCTTACATGGAACTTAATGTATATGTTTTTATTTTATATTTACTCTTTGTTTCACGTTGTTGAATTAGAATCTAAGTCGCTGATTGGTGCATTGACTCTCTTTTATTTAGTTTGTGCAGCAAAGATTATTTTCCAGATGTTGTTTCTGTTATCCTCATGGAAACAGTTTCTTCTGGAGTGAGTGTGTGTCAGTCAGTGTGTTGACAGGGACAAACCCAATGTGTGTCAAAAAGTCAATTCAAAGTCAAGGCAGAAACAAGCCAGAGCCTGTATGTTCCTAAAGGTTTCATAATAGGTAATGGATGTGAAAGATCACCTTAGACATGTTTGCTCTTTTTGAATCTGCTTTCTAATCCCTTTAACAACACCCTGGGTCCTCCCCTTGACGTCTCCAGGCCTCAGCTCATTACTCCTGTTGGTTCATTAGCAATATTTAGAAATATTTTTGAGAGAAATGTTGCTACCGGATGAAATGTTTTAACTTTAGCTGTTTAAAAAGTTTTAACTTTTTAGCTTTAGCTGAATCCTAGACGCAGCAACCTGTCCGTGTGTCAGCTTGCAAACAAAACAAACAGTTGCCCGTTACCTTTGAGGGTCCTGAGTAGCCTTGAACTTTAACTGCATTTCAAAAATCAAATTATGAAAGAGCCGTGACTTTTCTACACCAGACTGATGAGGTTTGATATAACTAGTAGTAGGTTTTACAGTTTTATTAACCAACTCTGTTTGAAGTAAACCATGCTTCTTTTATTCCAGGGAGCTCACTGCAGAGGACCAGATTGCTCTGCTCAAGTCCAGCGCTATCGAGGTGATCATGCTGCGGTCGAATCAGAGTTTCAGCCTGGAAGACATGTCCTGGAGCTGCGGTGGGCCTGACTTTAAATACCAGATCAGTGATGTCACCAAAGGTCAGTCTGAAAGCTGCTATATTTGATTTGTCAGTTTGACTGCTCTGAAGACGAGCCACTGTTCAGAGTTATTTACAAACTAGTGTATATATGTATATATATATACACAAGTTAAGACGTTGTTGCAGGTATTTGTATCAGTGGTTATTAACAATACACACGGTTAACCAGAATGCTTAGGTGTTCACTCCTTTGGGACAAATGTGCTAATTTAGTTGTCTCTGCATAACCAGTCTTGCATATCTTTAGCCCTTTGGGCATGGCTTTCCTTTACCGCTCAAGCAGGATCTCTCTCTACGATCACGTAAGGAATGTCACTCCCGACCTACTCCTCGTGCAAAACAACAAGTGTGTGAACCAGCAGGAGAAGCGCTGTTGTGCTCTTATCTGTCACTGAGTATTTGCCAGAAACATGAGAGAACCGACGGGTTTTCTCGTGCACTAACCGGTAGCAGGTAGCGTGTGCATTCTGTACTCTTCACGCTTTTGTGAAACATTCACAAATGGTGGACTTGCAGAAAAACCGCTTTCAATACAGTTTGAGAAAAGAAATACATGCTTGCAAGGGTGTTGTGTGCATTATGAGCGTTTTTCTGGATGCTTGTAATGAAAGGAAATTAAAAGTGTTTGTTTTTTAAAGATTGCTTGATGTAAAGTAGTGGTAGTCTCAGAAAGGCAGGGAACTTGATCTTTTCATTTCATTCTGTAGCACTAAATAACAATATACAGCATTTTGCTTCATAATGTTAAACTTAGCTATTTTGTCTCCATTACTTGTAGCATTTTACTCTGACCTATCTGTACTGAGTCAAAAGCTATGCTCTGTGTCTGTATATTACAGTCTACTGGGCAGGTAAGATGACCTTTGCTAGATATTGTTTTATTATGTCAGTGTATTTGCATAAAAATAATGTTTTCATGATATAGCCACTCATTTAAAACTGAAAAGCAACATCTATTCCTGCTGCCGCTAAAATATTATAATACACTCCATATTTCTGTCATAAAGCTTAACCTTTATTAATTTATTGTAAATTTTAATACATAAAATAAAGTAGGAATATAAACTAAAGACATTCTGAAAGTAGCTGTGGTTTTCAAAAGGTTATTTTGGAGAATATTTGACCTTTCCGCTGCTCGGCTCCTTAGAGGATCATAACAGCCTCGTATTAGCAGATTGATTGTAACTTGCCAGCTGCGATGGGTGGCACTGCTTTACTTTACAACCCTGGGCTCTTCATGTTTTTAGTGAGTGGATATATTTCCACAGAGACAAATTTGTCTTATTTGTAAGTGAGGAAAAAATTGGAGTGATATTTATTTTTTATTTTATTTTATTTTTTTAGTTGGCTGACCAGAAATGGGCAGAAACGTGCAGGGGAGGGGCAACGCTGTATGTAACGGTGCAACGTCAAATGCTTACAAGATTTATTGATGCCAATAACCAGCCACAGCTTGATAGAATCAAACTAAACATACAGTTGTGCAAAACAGTAATTGCCTCATCACATATGATTTTATGTCAAACACAACCAGAGTAGATTAAAAATGTTGTTTTTTTTAATAATAAGAGTAAAGACAATCAATACTCATTGTAAAAATTTATTATTAATGAGGATTATTCACATCTTCTGTGTTCAATTTGTGCAGCCTGAACCAGTTAGTGCAAAACCTCAACAAAACACTTTAATAGACCCTATTTGAAAAGTAGGTTGAAAGATCTAAAAAAGCAATGTCCAGATTAAACTAACAGGGGAGACACAAAGTCACTGACATCTTATCAGTCTGGCTTACGAAACCATTTCTGAGGTTTGGTGATCTAGCAAAGCACAGCGAGAGCCGCTGTCTACAAACGGGGTAAACATGGGCCAGCGGTAAACCTCCCCGCAGCGGTCAGTCGACTAAAATGACTTCACATTGACGACCCCATCCAGGAGGTCACCAAAGAACGCAGAGCAGCATCTGAAGCTCTGCAGGCCGGTGTGAGTCCCGTTACACCCGGCATTGAACCAACGCAGCATTTCAGGGAAAGAACGTCATACCGATCAGGACAACTTGCTGTAATGGATGGAGCCACGAATGCCAGTGTCCGACAGATAGTCTCGCGGAAGAGTGCCATTAGTTTGTGATCGTAAACATCAACTGATTGTAATTACATGCTCGTCTCTCATAGCGGGCCACACCCGGGAGCTGCTGGAGCCTCTGGTGAAGTTCCAGGTGGGTTTGAAGAAGCTGAACCTCTACGAAGAGGAACATGTGCTGCTGATGGCCATCTGTTTGCTCTCTCCAGGTACTGTGAGGAGAGGGAGAAAGGCGTGTCCTGTACGCTCTGCACAGGACATACAAATATTATTTGCTTCATCCTCATTTCTGTTTACTTTCTATTCCTGCTCAGTCGCCTCTGGAACAACCGTAAATATCTATCTATTTATTTTATTTTTTTCTGTCATCCGACGCAGACCGTCCAGGTGTGCAGGACCACACGAGAATCGAAGCTCTCCAAGACAAGCTGTCGGAGACCCTGCAGGCCTACCTCCGGCTCCACCACCTGGGCGGACAGCTGCTGTACGCCAAGATGATCCAGAAGCTGGCCGACCTGCGCAGCCTCAACGAAGAGCACTCCAAACAGTACCGCTCACTGTCCTTCCAGCCGGAGCACAGCATGCAGCTCACTCCGCTGGTGCTGGAAGTGTTCGGCAGCGAAGTCTCTTAGAACCCGCCGCCGAGAACATCAGCGGCGGGGAATTAAAACGGACGGAGAGAGCCGAGAATGTGCTGGGTGGACTTTAAGCCGACGTGGGTTACGGAGCAAGAGGAGCAGAGAAAGTGTAGTGCGTGTGTGTGCGTGCGCGTGTGCGTTGGTGTGTGTCTTCATCTCTGTAACGTCTGAAGAAGTGTGTCTTGTCGCAAAGGCCAAGCTTGTGCGGAGAGCAAGCAGATGTTAAATAACAAGGGAATGTCATGTACTACAAACTAAGCTATCCACAGGACATTTGCCTATATATCTATATACATCTTTTTCTACTTATTTAATTCAAACAGCTGCTTTAAAATGCCTGGACATTTTGTTGCGTGCACGTGTTGAGTGCACCCAACTTTTCACAACAAGCATCCTCAGTTGTACATTTAGCCATTCAGTTCAGCTACCTCTTCGTTTTACTGGGTTATTTTATAACTACATCACCTCGGTGAAAGAGACAGTTTGGATACCGCACATTTCTAGTTTACTAGTGCATAAGCAGTGCCTGCACACAACTTTGAATCTTTGGTCATCTTGAAATTGTGTTGGGTTTTTTTTTTTTTTTGCTTTTTTCCAAGGCAACATATGAAAATAACTCTGCACAATTTAAACACATGCCTTTCAAACTTTCACCAAAGGTATGGTCAAGTAATCTAGAAACGGCTTCCATTACTGCTGCTCCATGGTTTGCTTTCCTCATGCAGCCACTCTGCAAGTTGACTCTAATGAAGGAGACTGTCATCATACGGATTTATACTGCAAAATCCAGAGCATTCTCTGTGATTTAGCGAGGTTTTTTGCTAGGACTTTAATAAGGTGGCTGGGTTTGAGGTGAGAATTGGCCACTAGTTGCATTAGCTATTTTTACACTGCTAATTATTGATCAAACCAAGACCTCTTAATGGCTTGTAACTCCTCAAAGTATCTTTGATTAATCTATGGTTTGATTGTTTATTTCTGTGTTTATACATACTGCTATCTCATATATTCTAAGCACTGTTAAGCCACCACCCCTCTGCATCCAGTATATTATCACAGATGTTTAAAGGGCTAACATGCCAAACCTAACTGGAACAGTAAGCGGAGGCCAAAGCTGGGGGCCTATCTTCTTGTTTATATATAGCTGCATACTTTACTTGGACTTGGCATAAATATGGAAATAATTGCAATAGTTGTTTTTTGCGCGTTTTGTGTCATTTCGCCTATAAAAAAAGAAACCAATTCCATGAATTGTTCCTATCCAGTAAGCCGTGAGTTCAGAGGGTGGAGAGCTTGGGAAGCTGCTTCGGACCTCCACAAAATATCACACCCCTTTCGTTTCTGACTGGGAAGTGGATTTTCTAGAATGTCTGAGGGCCGGGTGGTTGCAGAGGTGCTGTGCACCTCCACAGCCTGGCCCTCCTGTTTGATGTTGTATGCTGCGCAGCCCTCTAGTGGCTGCATCCTGTAAATACCAGGTATATATATTTACATATATATTAAAAATATATAATGTCTGCCGCTGTATATAGGGCTACAATGATCCTGAAGACTTTTTTCCCCCTTTTTTTTTGTTTTATTGCCCCAGAAAGAAATATGCAAACGCAATTTGATTTTGATTTTTTAACTTGAAGCACTCTGTTCTGTTTGTTTTATTGTCTGGGTATGTCCTTCAGTAGGAATGATCAAGAAATGGCTAAAACAGGGATTGCTTGTGTGTTGGACTGATTATCATCTGTTTGGTGTGATTTCACTTTGCAATGTACATTTTTAGTAAAAAGATAAGCTGCTCTCAACATATAAGCCATATAAATTGCCAAGTTTCACCTGCTATATTAAAGTACATCGAACTGATGACTCTGGAGACCCTGGGAATCATCATGTCCTTAGCTAAAATGGTATTTATGAATGACTTTAGGAATATAAGCTTGTATATTTATAGGAATCTGCCGCCTCTTTGCTGTAAGTCGCCTTTGGCTAAAGCTTCGCCAGACAGCATCTAACAACCTATAAACTAAACTGCCAAGAAACTTAAGCATTTAAGAACTGAGGCCAGTGTTGAGAGGCTACATGTGGGATTTAGGTTTGACCTGTAAAGATAACATGTCCTTTCTGTTGAAGCAAGTCTCCCAAAGAAGTCATTTTCACACTTCTCTACAATAACACTCTATTTAACCACAGACAAATTTGCAGACAAATAAGTCAAAGAAAGGGAAAAACAATTATTTTTGTCTATTTAAGCTAAGAGTGAACCACCACCCCATGTCCAACACAGGACTCTACAAAAGTCTCCACACTTCTTGAACCTTTGGATTTTGTCACGTTACGGACACAAACTTTCACTTTTTTGATTTTATGAGAGAGACCAACACAAAGTAGAATATATTTGCGAAGTGAAAGATTATTTTTTTTTGATTGGAAAGAAATTGGTGTTGAACCCCCCCCCAAAAATCCATTGCCTGTATTTAGCTTGATCCATGTCCCATCATGTCCTCCTCAGCATCAAGAGAAGAAACACGTTACCACAACATGATGCTGCCACCACCATTTTCCACCTACGAGATGCTGTGTCTCAGATGATAGGCGTTCGCCGCACATGGCGCTTTTGGAAATAGGTGGAAAAAGTAGCATTTTGGATTCAAGCGACTCTAGCACCTTCTGCTTCATTGTTTATTGTGTAATTTCTTTCCACTTCTCAATTGTGTACTATTTTGTGTTGGATAAATTCAAGTTTGTGATTGTAACCTGACAAATGTAAAAAAACAAAAAACAAATTAAAGATACAGTGGGTGTTTTCTCTTTTGCCATTACATAATGCCATTAGTAAATGTAACTACATAAGGAAGATGGCGAAGGAAGAGGGCGCCCAGTGTTGTAGAGACGTCTCCAAATAACAGTTGTTGCTTTGATCGGTTCAACCCAGTTTTTTGTTTTTTTTAAATCCTCCACCCTGATTAAAACCGTTCTAAGTCACTGTGACTTTGTTTCAGTCGCTGTGACGCTCTGAGAGCCAATAGTTGGGGCTCAACTTTCAACCAGCTTTCATAGCACAAGTTAAAGCCGCCCTTCAATATCCCATGCTTAATAAAATAAAAAACATGAAAAAAATCACGTTTAATTTTTATTTTGTATTTGATTTGACGTGCCCTACAAACGACCCTGCTGTGATTGAACTTGATGGGAGTTGAAGCTCGATCGTGTTTAGGTTGTACCACTCGTGTGTGTTTAGTGTCAGTCTAATGAAGGGTGTGTGGGGAGGGGTTATGATGTGCTTGGTTACTGAACACTGGCTTTTGAAGATTTGAAAGTCTCTATGTTCATTTCCCCCCCCCATTTTGTATGTCAATGTGGGTTTGATTTGTTTCTTCTTCTGTTTTGTTTGAGATACAGTGTTGATTTGTGTGTGTCTGGTAGCGTGGGAGGATCAGTGAATGTGTAAGTGCCACAGGGAGAATTCCCTCCACACAAGAACAGGGTAACAGAGGAGTTGCACTTGTGGATTTGACAACCGAACAGGAAAGCTCACAAGGATGTATTATAGCCACTAATTAAACACTACATAATTTTTGTGCTCAGTACCACATGGCGTCAGGGGAGAGGGAGGGGAAGAAATCCTCTTTTGTGCCATTAAATGTCTGATTATTTTATTTTACTTTGTCTTTTTCTCTTATTTTATTTCCCCCAAATCACACCATACAGTAAATGTGAATATGGTGCATCGTCAGAGATTCCTGTTTGGTTCTTTTTTTGTGTGATTAGGCTGCTCAGACTCTGTATAGATTTGTTTTTTAAGAACAGCATCATAACACAGTAACGATGCCTGCGAAATACATACATTAAGGTACAGTATCACCAGCAAGCTTTACAGTTTCCTCTCTTGTTCTCGAGATGTTTTTATATATATTTTTTTTCTTTTTCTTGTACAACTGTTGCCATTACAAATTCTGCCTGGAAGACAAATGTATTTTCACGCCGGACTGTCAGCCATCTTCCACTCGAAGGATTTAAAGTATTTAGGTTTTTTTCCCCTTCAGAACAGGCCTTGTAACGGAATTGACATAAATGTAGTTCTTACAAAAAGGAGTGTCCACAATGGATGTATATTATAATCTACCTATAAAAAGAAGAAAAAACAAAACAAAAAAGAAAACCTACCTCTTTTTAGCTCATATGTTGCTTTAGCATCAAGAATTTGCCTCTGTTTTTACTTTTTTAAATATTTGTATTCATGTGGATATTTATTTCTGTCTAATGAGTCATACTTAAATGATTACCTCAGAGATGTCTCACACATTTGGGAGAGTCAAGCTAATGAAGTCATTCATGGTTTTTGTTTTGTCATTTTTACAATTTTTATTTCCTCTGAATTAGCAATTCGTCCCCCCGCCTTTTTTTTTTCTTCATGCACAAAATACCAGGAGTGCTTTTTTTTTTAAATTTTTTTTTTTTTTTTTTTTACCAGTGCCTGTACTCTGGCCATCTGCACTCTGGCTAGGATGAGGCTGCCTTCGCTCAGGTTGCAGCAATTCTTATCTGCATCGTTTTTATAACGATAGGATGCAGTTAATCTTGCTGATATCTGCAGCGTCTTCCCGTCGTTTTTAAAGGGGGGAAACTAGAAGAGAAATGACCGGAGTGAACGCAGCTTTTAAGAAAACAACAACCTGACGGACTTTGCAACAGAAGAGGGGAGAGTTTTCCTTTGGCGTAGTTTGAGCTCTGTAACGCAAGTCTGTTTTTTTTCTAGTCTTCTCCTTCAACCTTTTCCAGTATTCTGTTGCAAAGTCCTTTTTTACAATTCCTCACTAAGTTGAAGAGAAGAGGGGAAATCCTCAATATCCATGTAATGCTCTTTTTTTCCTCCTTTTTTTATTTATTTTGGGCGCTAAAATGTTGGGCGCAGTTGACACCATACATGACATCGTCCAAAGTATGAGTTGGCCTCCTCGGATTATTGTCATTTTTAGAACATGTGCAACTTACTGGTGCTTCCTAGGAAAAACCTATTCCATTCAGATCCTCGCGTCATAACAACCTTCACTATGGTGAGCCTTTCTTGTCTTCATGTCAAACTGCTTCAGGTAAACACTGAATGAAATAGGGAGTGTTTTGTTTTGTTATTATTTTTTTAAATTATTATTTTTATTCATCGGTGAATGAAGAGGAACAGAGTTACCGTGGTTACATCCGCCCCGAGCCGTGTGCCATAACGTGAGCCCTGGCGCCGCGCAGGGCCGGCTGGCTTCGCACGTTCCTCCAGGAAATTTCCGGGGAAACGTCGTCCGACCGCGTGGTTGACTTCCTGTTTTAGTTTTCTGTCAATCAAATGTGTTGGTCCCGTTTTGTAATTAGCGATTTTGGAATCTGGCATGAAATTCTCACCTTGCATTTTGACTCCCAGGTCCTACCCGATCCAACAAAACCACTTAATATAGAGTATGTGACGTGTAGACTGATTCAAACTGCGCTAGCCGTAAACTGCCTGTGTCGGTTAGCATCGCATGGCTCGGTTCATCAGGACGGTCGAGTCGCCGAAATTCTAATGTAATTTCAAGATATCTTTTTTTATTATTATTTTTCTTTCTTTTTTTCAGTTATAAATCGGTGTTAATGTAATGTTTATTTTGTCTTGTTTTGCAAATCAAAAATAAACAATTGTATATAGCAAATTGCGTCTTTATAAGGTTTGAATGATCCACGGTATGTGAAGAATAACACACAATATTAATTTAGCTTTATTTTCCCTACAATAGAGTCAACGAATGCAGTACCTTGCAGAAGCATTCAATTGTTTGTTCTTTTCACATTTTGTCACCATTTAGTCAAACATTTAAGATTTTTATGTAATACAACACAAATTAGTCCAATGTTATGTGTAATTAAGTAAGAACAATTCTGAACGTTACTTTGAAGACTAGGCTTTGAACTTTACTTTTTGATGAAAGGTACAGTGACTTTCGTTATCCTGAGCTAAATCTGTAGTTCTGCTGCTGACTGCTATTATTACAACCTAGTGGTTTTAGTTTATTGAAGCATCACACTGTAGGGATGATATTCTTCAACAGTGAAAGGGAAGATGGTTGGAGCAAAACAAACCTAGAGGCTCCAAAGTATTTGAGACATGGGCAGAAATTCACCTTTCTGCAAGACAAATGCAAGACAAATGGTTGAGGTCTTTAAGGATTAAAGTGTCCTAATCAAAGTCCAGATAAAAATCTAATTAATCTGTGCCAAAAACTGATGTTCTCAGATGCTCTCCGTCTAATTTGACTGAATTTGAGCAGTGGCGAGGTGGAAGAATAGTCATAGATTTCTGTCATATTTAACTAATAATAATTTTAGACATTACCCAAAGTCACCATACAGTTAACTTCTTAATTTTCTCTATGGACGGTTCTATGTACCTGAGGCTTTTTAAACTTGGAACTGTCACTTCCTGGTCTTTGTCTCATGCTGTCAATCAGCCACTAGAGGGCAGTGTCTTTCATTACTTGTCCTCCAACATCCCCTCTCTGGCCTAATGACCTCTCTGATTTTACCACTGGCATCAGCTACAAACAGTTAACAAAAAAAATCATTTAGTCTGTACTGGGCAGCCGCATGGCAAAAAAAAAAAAATCGTGGTGTTATTACTGAAGCGCACCAGTGCAGATTAACACCCACAGTAGACATATCAAGGTACATCCGACATACCAGCAATATGTCGGAAGAGATTGGAGTTCACCTCAGATCGTATCTCCAGGGCTGGACACGTATGGAGGGAGATTGCACGAGTGTGGATGCACTAGAGGAACAAATAAAAGGTTATCAGAGCAATCCAGTCATTGGGCGACAGTTAATTGTCAGCTCTGCTATGAAGCGGAGGAGCTTATTTTGCCTGCTGATAAGGTTGGGCTCATGCAGGCCTGCTGAGCCGTTGCATCTGTGCACGAGGTTACATGAAGGAAAGAGGGACTCGGGTTGCAACGGCATCCATTAGACCAGGGCTCTTTGGCTGCACAGAGTAACAACTGATGTATGTAATCTCCATGTTACACACACTGGCAGGCTTCTAAGAAGTTAAGGTCAGTTAGCACACACTCTCTTCATGCCTAGGTAAGTGCTTTGAAAATAATTTATAGCACTTTAATTGTCTTCTTTCTGGAATAATTTGTTCCCTAAATTGGCAAATACAGAAAAATCTGTAAAATAAAGACAACAAATAAAATAAACACACAGCAAAAGGTGAATTGGTACATTTAAATGACTTGGACCCAATTTACATCATTCCTTGTGATTCTATTCAGTCAGTAAAATAAAAAAAATTATCAAGTGGGACTAAAGATCTGTCTAGGATTTGTCTCTATTTTAGCAGAATGTCAGTAAATCTGACAGATCGGCATCAACCAGTTGCCTCATTATGAAAACGCTGAGATACTTCAAAGGCTCAGAGCTAGGAGGAAACTCAAAGTAAGGCTGTGGCTTTTTCTGTGAATTGTGTCAAGATACTTTTTGAAGCGTCGAAAGTCGTTCAGGCCCTTCATGCAGGTTTCAGCCGCACATCAAACTGAAGCCAGCAGGATAAAACACGGAGCGCTGTAAAAGTTGCTGAATTAGCGCAGGAAAAATAAAATAAAGGCCCATCTTTAGAACATCCCACAACGGTAAAGCACGGGTGAGGTCCTGTTATGCTGTGGGGGGCTGCCTGGCTGTCTGTGATTAAGATAGATTTCAAAGCAAACATATTTCTGATTCAGAATATGGAGTCTGATCTTGAGGTTTTGATAAAAATAAAAAGCAAGCAACACCGATGGAAACCACCAGCAGATTCACTTTGGTTTAACGGTTTACAACTCTTTTTTTTCACTAAATGTATTTATTGTCCTGCATTAATCAACAATAATCATAAGGTACATGCAATTGTTTTTGTCTAGCAAAATCATTTTTAACTAAAAAAAAGTTAAACGTATAATGTGTTAAAATTAAAGGAGATTAAAGGGAAATTTGTAAATGTGTAATAACACAAAAGAAGATGCTAAACATGCAGCTGAAAGAAACCACAACAACATCGCGATTAGTTTGGTTTTCTGACATTTTTCAATTAGAAATGCTAGAAACACTACTTGGCTCCTTCACCCGTTTCAACTATGCTAGCTGATCAGTCGGGTCGCATTACACGGAGCAGCATTTTGTCCCCCCCCCGTCTGCATCAATAATTCTATGTTCATCACTTCTTCTTCCTTTGACCACTTTTGATGGATACTGACCGCTGCAGAGTCGGAACAGCCCACAAGGGCAGCAGCTTTAGAGATGCTCTGGTTCCGTCGTCTGACCATCAGACAACTGCCTCTTGTCAAACTCTCTCAAATCCTTGCGACATTTCTTTTAAGAAAATGATCACTTACCTCACCAGTAACTAGAACCATGATAGAAATACGTGATTTATTTATTCAACTTTCAGTGTTCGCAATGTTACGCCAGTTGACTGTGTGTTGGAGTTTTCTGCTTACAGTTAATGAAAACATGACATTAAAAATTAAAATGTTTCACCGGACCAATAAAATTGATGAAAGGTAAGTTTACTCCCTGTTTCAAGGTTGTTGGTTTTCAGAAGGTGCTTTTAATCTGACAAGTGAGCCTCATGAGAATGCATGGAATGCATGTTATCATGTATCGAATACAACTGTATAGTATGCGCCCTGTGTTCCCACCTTTTAATGATACCCTGGGCAACTGCCCATTCTGCCTATAAGAAAAAGAAAAAAAAAGCCACTAGCAAAACAGGTAAAACGAAAAAACACCTGTACTTTGATTGCAACTCATCCAACTGCATGTTTGTAATAGTTGTTCATAGTTAGTTTTGTTAATTTGCATTTAGGCCTGTCCTAATTATAAAAACAGCACAAGACACAGAGCTGACTGTGAGCTGACTGTGAACAATAAGCAAGGAAAATTTCTGGTTGCTTTTTTTGCACTTTGAGCAGTTTGGTATAATTGATGATGACGCAGGTCACACCGGGACTATCTCTTCTTAGAACCACACTTCACCAATTTTGTTTGGTTTCTGGGGGGAACAGCCTCTGATCACTTGGTTATTAGACAAAGAGACAGAGAGGATAAGACGAGGGGATTCAGCGCAGAAGGCATGTATTTCTGTCCGAGTTGGTATTAATACAGACGGGTGGTTCCCTCATCAGCGGCTGATACTGTCGCAGCACATGTGCGCCCTGATAGTGCGAGTGTTGTATTTTTGTGTGTCCCAGCTCGGGGTACGAGTTGCTCAGTGGCCACATGGCAGCCTCCCTGCCTGAGAGGGGATGTCAGTTGTGACTTTCCAGTAATAACAAGGGCGTGTTGTTTTCTGTGTGCATATCTCGCACACATGTGTGCGTGTAAGAGAGACGAACCGTTTTTAGTTCCAACCAAACGACGGTCACAATGACAAAACAAAGAAAAAATGTTCAACTCTGCCACCCTTTTTCTTTTCCTTTTTTTATTTTCAGGCAGATTCTGTGCTTTCTCGCCCTGGGGCTGGATGCAGGATCATTGCAACTCGTCCAAATGTGATCAGGGCTGTGGTGTTGGTGGAGAATGTGAAGAACGCATCTGGATGCTCCTCCATTTTTAGATCCTCTGTGGGGCAAAATAACAACGATTGCTTGCTGAGGGTTTAAAGGTGGAGGCTCAAAGGAAACGCACCCAAACAAACTCTGAGAAAGCAGTTTCCCTTTAGTCGTTGAGGTTCACACTGACATTCTACTGATGCCGCAAGGAAATAAATCACTTAAAGACATTTAAATGAAACGAAAGAAAAGTGAGGAATCCTCTTCTAGGTTCAAGAAAAACATATTATCCTCATTTTTCTGATTTAAGGCTCTTTTTTCTTTTGCCCTTCTTGCTTTTGAGGCAAAGGAAGAGAAGAGAACAGCGTGCGTGTTCATCCGTGTGTATGAGGAAGTGTTCTCCCTGGAAAAGAATGGCTGTAAAGTTACACTAATGGCTCAACATTTCCTCCGTGATTTCCAGTGCCCTATATTTATACTCTACACACACATGTAGCATACCACTAGCTTATTCACGTTTTAACCACTTCAGTAATGTGGTTTCAATTGCAGATTCTTTTGTGTTACACAGTTCCTCACTTTAAATCCTCAAATTTTTCAGCATCTTGTAATGCCACAAACACAAACTCCAGTGGGTTTTTGTTGGAAATGTTGGATCAACTTAAAGTGGGCCTCATAGTTGTTTCTTTTTATTTGATCTTTTTTTTTCTGGAATAAAAACCTGCAAAGTGTGGTGGGTATATATTCTTCACTGTCACCCTTTAATGAAATCCTCCACAACCAATTGCTTGACAGGTTACGGAAGAAAGTTGTGGTGAGGTTTAAACCGGGTCTGGGTTATTTTTGTCAGAACTCTGAGTTCTTTGGTTGAGTTTATTTCTATTTCCTTGTTCTTTTCTTTGTTAAGATCATTCTTATTCCTGTTTGCTTTTAGTTCAACTCCTTGTCATGTCTCTAGTTCTGTTATTTCTTGTAGTTATTTTTTTGTTACTCTAGTTTCATTCGGTTTCATTTCATTCGGTTTAGTCGTTCCTTAGTGTTAGTATTTTTCTTGTTCCCCGTGTTATCTCCCTTATTCCAGCACCCAACCTCCCAGTATTTAAGCACCTTCATTGTCAGTCACTACTTGCCAGGTTCGTCTTGTCTCTTCTCTTGCTTTTTCTCCCTGGTTTGGTTTTATTTTTGTTCCCTGGACTTTTGTATTTTGTAAGTGAATCCTTATTTTTCATTAAACATTTACATTTGGCTCCAGATTGCGACTCTCTCTCCTTTATCTACCCTACGATCGAGGTGGGCTCAGAGTGCCGAACATTAAATTGTACNAACAACTCGGTGACATTACCTTTGACATCTTATTTTTACTCAGCTGAACTTAAACATTTATTAAAAAACACCAAAAACCCCTTTCTCAAAAACACAATATCAGTTTGGCACCACTCCCATAAGGCTTTAGATGAGGTGTCCAAAATCTCATATCTGTCACCTATTTGGGGAAACAATAGATTCAAACCAGGAAGAGCAGACAGGGGATTTAGAATATGGATGAATAGAGGCTTAAATAAAATAGGGGACCTTTATAGTGAAGGGGTTTTGATGACCTTTCAACAACTGGTAAATAAGTACAACCTGCCCCAAAAGCATTTTTTTAAGTACTTACAGATTAGAAGTTTTGTTTTCGCCTCACTGAAATCTATTTCTGAACCTCCACTCACTACCATAGAGAATATAGCCGTTCACCATAATCAGAGTAGAGGCCTACTTTCCAAATTTTATAATATTTTACTTTTAGCTTCAAAAGAAAATAGTCTTGCATACTTACAAGCTTGGAAAGCTGATCTGCAAACCGAAGTCCCTGAGAATGAATGGAATAACTCATGTCTATTGGCACAAACGCAAACTATTAACACAAGGTTTAGACTATTACAATACAAATGGTTATTTAGAACATATATCACTCCTGTAAAACTTCACCATTTTAATTCCAATATTCCTGATATCTGTGTTAAATGCAATCTAGATAAGGGTACTCTTTTCCATTGTATGTGGCAATGTATAGAGATTCAAACTTTCTGGAAGGAGGTTATCATGTTCATCTCTCGTTTGATCGAACAGGATGTTCCAATGGACAGTAAACTTTGCTTATTGCATATTTTTCCAGATGGATTTAAAGGACCTATGAAGAGAAAGAAGCTTTTGAGTTTTTGCCTTTTGCAGGCTAAACATTTGATTGCTCTGAAGTGGAAGAACACAGAAAGACCAAAGATAAATGACTGGATTAAACTATTGAGCAACAACCTGGCGATGGAAAAGCTGACGTATTTAACAAAAGGAAAGCTTGAAGACTTTAACGATATTTGGTTTCCCTTCCTACATCTTGTCAAATACTGTGATATGTAAAGCTATTTTTTTTCCTTTTTATGTGTAGATGGAGTGAGCCCTGGGGTTTAGTGTTCTTTTTGGGTGGGGGGAGGGAATGCACTTTATGTAAAATTATTATTTTTTTCATATTTTTGTGTTTGTTTTTGTGTGTCTGTGTAACAGAAAATTCTAATAAAAATATCTGGGAAAAAAAAAAAAACATTTACATTTACATCTCTCACAATTTTACAATTGCTGGGTTTCAGATGACGTAGCACCGACGTCACCCAATGCAGATGGAGGGCCGGAAGTAAATGCAGTCCATTTATTTCTGTTGATCCAGCATCAAAATGTCTAAAGTTTGTGTCCTGTACAGTTGTTCCAACCATTCTAATAGAGAGAAGGATAATTTTTATTTTCATGTTTTGAATGTAGTTGGTCACAGGGGAGTTAATTAAAAAAAAATTACCAAAAAAAAGAGGAGACAAGTGGTGTCAAACTCATGCTGTGGGAACATCACAGTGGTCACCATTAGTGGACTTGGGAATTGTTTATAGATGCTCTTTATCTAGTTTTTCTAAGAATAATAAATATTCCATTTCTAGATATGCAAAGTTGGCACTGAAGCTGCCAGCTGCAAATTATTGAGCCAGGAGGACTCAATAAAAATTGATGACATGCTTTTTAGATTTGGGTAAAAATATTTTTGAAACTTTTGTATCGTCTTCACTGCGCTTCAGATATGTGACACTTTGTGCTTTTGCTGGTCTGACTCATGAAATCACTGTAGTACTTTGTAGTTTTTGGTTGTCATGTGACAAAATGCACGAAGGTTCAGGGGAGTGTTGATCATTTTACAAAGCGCTGGAGGCTCGAGGGTTTTGAGTGGGAATCTGGAAGGTTTGAAAGCTTGTTTTCCATGGGTTGTGAACAGAAAGAACAGATCATTTTATATAATTTGACATAAACATTGCTAATAAAACAGACAGTTTTCACTCTGCCATCAGGGTTAACTCCAACCCCCAGACGACCCTCTTGGCTGGTGTTTTATTTCTTTTCACTTATTTTCCATTCATATCTTCTGATGAGAATACCAAGAAGCTAGCAAGCAGTGCCTCTTCAGCTGAAAGGCATTTCACACCTAATGCTAAATCATTTGGTTTGAGTTTTTGATCAGAAATCAAGTTGTGTTTTGTTGTTTTTTTAGATCATGTTCTAAAAAAACACATCATGCTGCAAAAAAATGAAAAGGTCACAGTTTTCAGAGGAGCTCGGAAACTCCAACGGTGAAAGTAAGTGGGGCAGGTAATCACCACCTGAAAGGTACCAGTGGTGAAATGTTTTGTAAGAGGCAAGTTTCAGACTTGAATTGGGTGTTTTCGGCGAGAACCGATGAACGGACGGTTTTTCCTGACGAAACGATTGTCGGCTCGAAGGAGGTAATCTGAGCAGTGGCAAAAGCAACATTTACTTGGAGTCTTTCACAAGCAGCACCCTTATGCTTGTTTTATTTTTTATCATTCTGAAAGGTTTCAGTGGAACTTTCTCACGATGAAGGTGTGACAGGAAAGGATGAAAGGTTTTATTTTTGAGGGTTTTCTAAGTGGTGCCCATTTGCTGCTTACTGTCAGCTGAAACCACAGCTAAAGGTATTGGTAAAAAGATGACTTGTTGTTGGTAGGGTTTGAGTATAGAACGAGTCTCTCTGTCAGTGATGACAAAAAAATGTTTTCACTCTTCTTGAATGGAGGTTTCACACAGAGTTTTGCACTCGCCTTCCCTCTTGCAGAGTCTCGGCCTTGAAATGGATTTACTGTAGATAATTAGTGCGCAGACGTCAAAGTTACAAGAAACGCACAAGGAAAGAAATTGCCCAACTTACACTTTCTTCTCTTTTAATCACTGCTATACAGAGATGTTTGTTGTCTTCATTCAAACAACAGAACAATGTCGCCCCATCGTAGCACTGAAAGTACACCGGCCCTCAAGTTTTCGATCATTTTCTGCTTCGTCGGTCCTAATGTGAGGTAGTAAATAATTAACAGGCCATCACAAGTGTGGGTGACTAGTAACTATGTGAACATTGAATTTTGTATCTTATTTCAGAAAGGTATGCCGTATAGATTCATCACAAGTGGAGTGAAATATTTCAAGACTATTTCTTTCGATGTAGACGTTTGTGGCTTATTGAAAATGAAAACCCAAACTTTAATGGTTTCAAAAATTAGGACATTACATAAGATTAATATTACAAAAAGCATGCTATACTTAGATTTGTGCCTCATTTTGCATTATTTACTTCATCAATGTGGCAGGAGTCTGTGGCACTGCTGTGACGTAACAATGGGAGCCCAGGTTGCCTCTCCATGGTTGGGTCTCGGGCCGCTCATCTTCCTCCTGAACTGGGCCCAATAGATCCTCTGTGGGATTTGGGTCAGGCCAATTTCTTGGTCAATCAAGAGCTGGAACACCGTGGTCACTGAACCAGCCTTTGCTACCTTTGGCAGAGTGGGTAGCTGAAAGGTCCTGCTGGAAAATGACATCAGCACCCCCATAATGCGTACCAGTCGAAGAAAGAAGGAGGTGACCTAAAATTTCCTGATACATGGCTGTAAATTGTACTTATTGGAGTAAACACACTGTGCGTTGATAAAACTAACCCCAGACATGGTGGTGAACAAAGCCTACCTTCTGTGAAACAGATTTGAAAACTACTTAGGAAGTCCAAATCTAAATCTAAATCTAAATCTAAATCTAAATCTAGAATCTGTGACAAAAGTTTAAAAATCTCAGTTTAAAGATTTTTTCCATAGAATATGTCTAAGCTTGCTGCTTTTACTAAGACTGATGTGTCCTCTTTTCTTCTGTGTCACAATTATGCAGAAAGTTTCATAGAATGAGTTTCCATAGATCCAAGCCTTATATCAACAAGTGATGAAGGGGCGTAAAGCACCACTGCACTTCATGGGAATGGGAAGTCTGTTGTTGAAATCTGTCTGGCAGTCCAGTGGATGAGTCTGGGTTTTTCACTTGTTCTCCTAGTCTCAGGTTTAAAGTTTGGTGCAGAGGTGGTTATGAAGTGGAGCTGATTTCAGGTGTTGGACTTTTTTACCCCACTAGATCCAGTGAAATGGTGAGCTGGCATTTTAAGACATTTGAACATTCTCACGCACCTTTTAAAAATGGTTATTTATTGTTCCGACATAACTTTCCACATAGGCAAGGTTCATAAAGCCACAGAGAAGTGGGACTGATGTGGACAAACTCGAGTGACCTGTACAAAACCCCGACCTCCACTTGAAAACTGAGCCAGACCTTCTCTTCCAACATCAGTGTCTCACCTTGCAAATGCAGTCCTTCTAGAATGTTCAGATATTCCCATAAGCTCACTCCTTAGACCCCGTAGAAAGGCCTTACAGCTATGGTGAAGCTGCAGAGGATTAAGAATTAGATGCTACTCGAGTCCAAATGTGTGTGAAGGCAGACAAGCAGATACTTTTGTCAGCAGAATACATTAAAGCTTTTTCTAATAACAAAATAGGAACAAATTTGTAGGATATGAATAGTTTTGTGAGGCCTTTCTCGTTTTCTCATGAGCTTGCCTCGTGGAGTATCAACATCTTCCGAATGAAACAATGACAAAATGTAAAATGTTAAATGCCCTCCCAGATCTCCTGACTTTTTTCTCTCTCTCTCTCTTAGCAGCACCATGTGAGCAGGATTTTTGGTTTGTCACCAGATCCCTGCAGAACTAATGGGGGAGATTAGCTTCAGTCCTGCTTTGAGTTTTACACATGATTATCAAAGGTTAGCATGCTAATGCAATACGTTTAGACAATAAATCATCTGATATGTGCATTTGGTTTCTAAAACACATGTAAAAACATGTTTCTAAAACATAAAAAGTGTATTTGCGTAGGCACTGAATGCTTTGGGACTCTTGGCTCATGGGCTTGGGTGACAAAACGAATCAATTTTATACACGTAGAGGGGTTCCAATAGCTTTTAAAACATGAATCTGTTGCTGTGAGAAAAAAGACTGAAAACTGACATCCCTGTGAGCAGCTTCAATAAATGCGTTGCATAATGAAAGCTTTTACCACTGCAGAAAACAGGTAGTTACCTGACTACTGCTCATGATGTGGGTGTGCGATGCGAAGATGATCTTAAATGTCACTGTGTGGCGCTCCAGCTGAATGTCTCTGTGGTTTCCTGAACATTTAACATCTCAGCATTGGCTAAGATCACACACACACACACACACACACACACACACACACACACACACACACACACACACACACACACACACACACACACACATGCACATGCGCATGCACAGAGGCAAACACAAAAATGCACACGGTAGACTCTGCTGGAAGACAAGCCACACATCAAATGAGAGGGTTTGTGAACTCACAAAAAGTTTCACAATTATCTATGCCACTAGAAGTGTGAGTGTGAATGTGTGTGTGCGCGTGCATGCGTGTGTGTGTGTGTGTATGTGTGTGTGTGTGTTTGTTTCACTATTGTTCTTAGGACCATTTCTGGCATATTTACTAACTTTCTGAAACCAAGTTGCCTCATGGGGACCAAAGCCGGGTCTTGAGATGGTGGACCCCCTTGTGTCAGGTTAGGGGTTAAGTTTACAGGTCAGCTGTAAAATAGGTTTTAGTTAAGGTTAGGAATAGACTAGTAGTGGTAAGTTTAGGGAAAATATCTGCGTTCAGCATAAATGCAGTCACTAAAATGAATGAGCGGTCTTGCGTGTGTGTGCTTTCTGCTGTGGCGAGGCAATCCAGGTCACTTTTTTTATTGCTGCATGTGTTGTAATAGTTTTATTTAGGGTAGCTCTGTGTCGTGAGCTTTTGCAAAGAATTCGCTGTAAAGGAAAAAAAACACAACCTATTCTTGCATTGCTAAGATTATCAGCTGGGTAGCTGTTTCTTTTTTTTTTTTTTTTTTTAGATTTGTGCCATTTTATTTAAAACCAAACTGTGAAATGAAAGGATTTGTTTTGTCATTTTGCCCTTTCTCATTGTATTTCTAAAAAATGTTCTTCAGGGTTCAAGGCAGGCAAAAATATTGTCATGAGGTTAACTTACTTTGTGGTTTTGTTGTGAAAATCCTCTGTTTTTCCTCAAATATTACTTTTTGTATGATCAAAACGAAGATGCGATTTCAAAAAAACAAAACATTTTTTCTCTGTTGCAACTCATTTGCCCTGAATAACACTTAAGTAATTGCAGCTTTAGGTGTATTTTATTGTATATAAATGACCATTTTTGTTTGCATTGTTTTGCATCATATGTCACATGAGTTATGTTGCATCCAAGCTTACCTCCTTTTTTTCTGCTGTCTATTGGCATCACCACAGGGTGTAAGATGTGAGTCAATCATCATTTGAACTAGAGTGAGGTAAGGCGCTGTTTGGCTTGGAGCTGTGGGTTCTCACCTATGCAGCGGGGCATTTTCTCAGTAAAAACCACAGAGTTTCTGATCACAGCTGAAGGCAGGGGGACACCTGTTGCTCTCTTTATCAGCGCTGTGGTCATCCTACCCTATATACAGATGCAAACAGAAAAACAAATGAAACCTTGTGGAGGTCTGGTGCAAAGGCAATGTTGCAAGCCTGCGTCGGAGAATTCACTTAAAATGTCAACACGCAGGTAGCGGCCAGCGTTCTTTCGCTTGTCGCATTGCTTTTTCCCGCAAGCCAATCAGATTGTTCCCACTCTGTGGATTTAGGCATCTAGATATGATGGAGATGATTTGCTTAAGTTCAAATCTAGCATCAAAATGGGGGGAAAAGGAGAAACTATGCTCAATACTACATCTGCATGTAGTATTTAACACTGAAGCAGAGCAAACCAGTGTGTTGTATCGGTTGTACATGCTGTCAAATGTTTCCCACACCTTGTTGAATCTAAGTAAAGAAGAATTCAGTCATTTCCAAAGGCAAAAGAAGGTTCGACCTGCTGCTTGTGTGATGTTTGTTATACTGATACACATTATGCGTTTGACCTGTTCCAGGTGTGTCCTACTGCTGAGTTGTTGCATATTCATTTGTTAGAATGGGCCAAGCCAGGGTCCAGATCCATAAATATGAGAATCTATGGTTGATGTTCCAAGACCGTCTCAGTCCATACTGACTGAGCTTGAGCTTTCATGCATAAAAAAAGGGTCAAATGTTTCAGTTTCTGGACGTGTTCGGATGTAATGACCAGCGACTTTACAATGTATTAGATCAGCAGGGTTGGGTAAGAGCACAAGTCACATTTTTCAGATTTCCATTTGTTATAAAAAGAGAAAATTATAAAGCCCTTTTTTATCACATAGAATCAGAATACATTCGATTTCTGTTTGTGATCTGATGAAATCAGCTGCAGCATCTTTACAAGTGCATTGAACTCCTTTGGAAACATGGGAACAAGTTGTCACCTGCTTAAAACTGAAAATGTAAACCTTTGCTCTACAATTTAAAAATAATTTTAGAGCAGTATGATGGCTTTAAGTCTTTCACGCCGCCGCCCGAGGTTTCTATATACTCTTGAGACTTTTGGTTGCATGTCTGCTACTTTCTCTCTCTGCCTATTTCCTGTCTATCAAAGGTCACTAGTGCCACACAAAATGTCTTCTTTATTTAGGGATTGTATAAAAAGTCCAGCATCATGCACAAGAGTTGCAACAACAATTTGCAGCAACTCGAGTTTTACAAGAGACTGTACTACAGGTGGCCTGAGTGTGTCTGCGCGTATTTGTGTGTGCTGTGGTTACGGGGGGGAGCTGCATTTCCGCCGGTGCACAGGTGCATTGTGACATGTAGCCGATGCACATCCTTGATCTAAAGTACACACAGCAGCATCGAGATGCTGCGATAGGTGTCATCTCCAACCACGACAATGGTGGTATGCTTCTGGTGGGAGGGGGGTTATTTCACAAGAAGTGAAGCCTCAAACTTTCTGAGCAAAGAGTGAGGCTTTGTGATCCAGGTGTGCATTGACTGTAGGTGCCAAATTGTCTGGAACGACACAAAAAGGAAGAGAGAGAAAGAGAGAAAGAGAGAAAAAAAACTGAGTCTGATCTCCAGACGCGATATGGTTCTGTGTGAATGTTTCGTACCTATAGTAAAACTGTGAGACGATGCTGCCTTTCTGGTTCCTGCTCGTGATGTCTGTGGTTTGTACCTGACACGTTTTATTTTTATTATTATTATTATTATTATTATTATTATTATTATTATTATTATTATTATTCCTGCTATTATCTTCTCCCATTGTGGTAAGGAAGAGCAAAAACTGCGGCTTGTCTGTCGAAAAGATGGGAGTGCCACAATAAACCAAATGCAGATGCCTTTTAACATAAAAATGCAGAACAACAACGCAAGCGCACGGAAATCTGCTCCACATCTGCATCTAAAGTGGTGGATCATAAAAGGGAGACTTTAGAGGGATAGCGGAGAACAAATGAACAGATCAATGTCAACTTGGAGTCCAGAGATGGAGTTAAACTGTGTGATTTCATGTATTTTCCACCGCCTCCTCCCACACACACACACACACACACGCACAGAAACACTGTGGCGAGGAGGGGCTGGGGAGGATCGGCAGGTCCTCCTCCTTGCAGCGGGTTTGTTCATTCAGCCAGTTTGAGCTGTTTGAGTTCCCAAGGTTGTTTCATTACAGAGGGCCTACTTTAATGGGAGGCGTGCTGACACAACTGTGGATCAGTTCTGCAACAGCTGAGCGCAACATCTGCTGAGCTTCTAGACTCTGCCAGAAATGCTCTGGAGTTGATTAAGGTCAACGTTCGAGTCAAACCGATGAATCTGTTGACTTCAGAGAAGTCCACCCTCTCCGCACGCAGTAACACACCAAATGTTGTTTTTTTTGTGGGGGGGGGCTTTGTTTTATTTCCCCCTCCTCTATTTTTCGTTATGTTTTCTCTGGTTGGACCTCTCCCCTCTTCTGTGAATCAGTCGTCCCGGCCCACCGCCCTTCTCGGCCCCCCTCTATCCAGCTGTTCCCTTGCCTCATGTTGCACATTCTTACATTCTGGCTGTCAAGGACCCGTTGCACTCTTTCCTGCTGTGTGCACATTAAAGAGAAAGAGTCAATCTTACAATTTTAAAGGCCTGAAAGACAGAGTACAGCTGCGTGCGTCAAAGCGCAATCGTGCACACACACACACACACACACACACACACACACACACACACACACACACACACACACACACACACACACACACACAATCTTCCAGCTGTTTTTCTCTCAACAATCGCTGTGGACCTGGCTCGTCCTGTCCCCTCCGGCCCTCTTTTCCCTTGGGTCCCATATGCACCTTCCTACTCCTGCTATTTTTAGCCCAGGAGGCTGAGAGGAGTCAGGGGCCCCCTTCACGGTCTAATCACGGCATCCGTAGCGCAACCGCGGCCTTCGTATTTTCAGTACGCGACCTCCACCTCCTTTGTTTTCCATTCTTCTAACTTCCCCTCGCCGTCCCCTTTTCCTCCCCCGTCATCATCTTTTAGCCACAGGCTCAGGTAATATACTTGGGAATGCTAAACAAAGGAAAAGCACAACACAAAAACAGGCACCGACACCCGACAAACAACAAAGCAATTAGCCAGTGTTTGGTCTGGCTGGAACAACCGTGACCTTTCAGGAAACTCCCCCTTCCTGCGCGAGACGGGTCAGCTCGCCGCTCAGGCTGGCTGAAAGCTGAGAAGCACGGCGGCCAGCATTCTCAGACATATCCGAGCGCGTTTGACTCAGTCGGTGGATGTGTTTTCTTTCAAAGGGTCATCGGAGCCTGAGATATCAGAGCAGCGGCAGTGTTGTTTGTTGTGCCGAAAGCCAAGAATCTGGTCAAGGTAATACTGTTTTGAAAAGTGCCACCGCCTGCTGTTTTTTTTTTGTTTGTTCTTTTTTGGGGGGTTTTTTGGAAATAGAAAACTTATAATCACAAGAAAGCTAATAGAATATTTGTTAATCACAAAGCAAAGGTCCGCAGTTCCCAAACTTGGTCCTCCACTACCACTGCCCTGCATGTTCTAGGTGTCTCCTTTTCGCCCAAACACTAAGGAAACGGCTGATTAATACGTTTTTGCAGAATTTGGTATCTGCAGAGGAGACAATCATTTCAGTCAGGTGTGCTGGAACTGAGACACATCTAAAACATGCAAGATAGCAATACTTTAGGACCAGATTTGGGAACCAATGACAAAGATGAACATCTTAGAGCCTGAACACAATTAAAACCATGTCTTATATCACAAAACAATAAAATAAATCAGATCAAACATATCAAGAGGAGAGAGGTGTGAACGTCAGCAAGCCTGGCTTGTCTTTGGGAACAATTTTCAGATGCAACATAAAGGACACAAACAAGATTATATCTTACAAATACACTCATCCAAATAATTGCAAAGTGTCTTGAGGACAACTGAGGCAAAGTTTTGGAGTGGTCAACACAAATCTCTGAATTCATTCATACTGGGAATGTGCCGGTAGAACCAGTAAAGTGTGCATGAGCAAGAAGGCCTGCAAATTCTACCTTTAAAATCCTCAACTTTCCCTCAAATCAGCAGCTAGACGGCTGGAATTTGGATACAGTGGCGAGTCCCAACTGGACAGTGATCCCAAAAAACACACGAAGAGTGGTTTTGGAATGGATAAAGCAAGCAATTTAAACTTGTGCTTGAAGAAAAAGAGTAGTAAAAATGTGTTTTCTGAGCTCCAATTAAACAACATTAGGATCCTGAATCGTGTTAAAGTCTGTCTATTATTTTATGTTCCTTAGTCTCTGTCTTTGATCAGTCTTGCTCTTGTTTTATTTTAGCTCAGTCCTTCTTAGCAATTCTAGTTTATGTCACTCTTGTTTAGCTATGCTTTTTGTTAGGTCTAGTTAATCTTTGCAGCTTCAGTCTCCATTTTGGTCTATCCATAAACTCACACATACTAGTCTATATTAGGTATGTTATGATCGTGACTTTATGCATGATCAGTTGTTTTTCTTTTACTAAAAGTTTGAAAAGGTGGCTTTGGCTTATATGCACTGGCCTATTAAAATCAGGGAGTGGAGAAAACAAAAGCTATTAGCCGTTACCTTAAAAAAAAAAGACAATCCCACCCAAACCTCACAAGGACATAGCAAAAAGAAATCAATTTGGTGAATTTTTTTCTTTTCCTTATTTTTTTGTTAGTGGGGATAAAAGATGATCATTCCAAGCCTGATAATCTATGTTAGTATATTTTCTTTTTTTGTTGTCTGTCTCGACTGCTCCCGGAGATAAAGGTACTCTTCTTTCTTCCTGCTCCTCCTCGCTCCGATATGCAGGAACTTTTAGCAGCCTCTGCGCCTCGTGTTTCCAGATGAATCAGATCCCATTGTATTCCTCAAGGACTCTTTAACTCTTATCAGCCTTGACGTCTTTGTCTCTTTTGTCTTTTCTCCCTCTGCAGCTCTAAAGAGGAACAAGTTAGCTATTTGTCTCAAGTAGACAACTTTCACACATTACACCTAATTGTGGGAAAGTCGGTATTTAGAAAACACGAGTTTCTTTCACTCGGATTAAATCAACGTGTTACTTCTTTCTTTCAGATTTATTTTGGTTTTGCGCACATTTTACATAGTTTCAATCATTCCACACATTCTCCTTCAGAGTTTGTTTGAGAAGAAAGTGAGACCGAGGAGAACCAGCCTCGGGGTGACTGACAGATAAAGGGTCATAACCCAAAAACACAAGTACCCTTTGGTCTGTATGTTTTTCCAAAGGATGGAGTTACTATTGAAACAGGCGGCTAATCCATAGCAGCTAGCGGTAGCAGAGAGAGCCAGACCACACAAGAGTTGAGGTCAGAGGAGTTGTTCACCCTTTTAACTGCATTTCTCTTACACGACCAGCTAAGACCACGAAGTGTGGACTCCCTGATAGCAAACGCAAGTTGATTTAGTCCAGTGGGACCGATGTGTGTTGGATATGCTGCAGTCTGATGGCTGCTACTGACTTGTATGTGCAGAAAGGCAGCATTAGCTCTTATTCAGGAAAAGATTGAGTAAAACAAAACATGGCTGTTCAAATGCATAGGGGAACAAAGTAAGAATTTGTGGGAATCTTTAAAAACTATTTGAAATATTTCAAAATTTGAAAAATGTACACTTACTAAATTAGATTACTAAAATCAAACAAACACAGTGCTTTGAAAAAGTATTTGCCTTCTTACAGATTTCTTCTGCTTTCTCTATTTTCAGACATGTGTCACATTAAGTTTTATGACACAACGAGGACAAATTATAATTTGCAAATGATGATTTCATTTATTAAGGCCCAATGTGGAAAACTAATTGCCCCACCTGTTTAAGTAATGCCTGTGAGAGAAAACGTTTTTTGGTTCATTTTAACCACACCTAAGCTTGAATTCTCCCAGACCTGCAAAAAATAAAAAATAAAAAAATCCCATAAACAGAACCTGTGAAGCAACATGACAAAGTCAGTGACATTTAAGAGTCTGAAAAGTTTCGTAAAGCCATTTCTAAGACTTTGGGGCTACAGCAACCTGCAGTCATTATTCACAAAGTGAAAAAACGTGGACTAAACATAAACCCTCCCAAGAGTGACCAGCCTACCTAAACAATTGCAAGAGTGTATCAACGATCAATTCCCTTAGCCATGGTTGGTGTTTATGATTCAACAATAAAGAAGAGGTTGGGCAAACATATTTCTTAGAGGAGTTGCAAGGCAAAACCCCCTGCTGACCGTAAAGAACACAGCGGCTCATCTCACATTTCCCTGAAAACACGAAGATGATGCTCAACTCTTTTGAAAAAATATTCTGCTGGCTGACAATAAAAAAGTGTAACCTGAGATAAACTAACAAAGTCTAACCTGAAGACTAACTTAAGTATTTTAGAAAGGCAACGCCACACAAACAGTTAGACACAATAGTGTGATGTTTGACTGCTTCAGGATCTGGACGACTTTCTGTAACTGATGGAGCCATGAACTGAGCACCAGAACATCCTGAAGGTGAATGTCAGGCCAGCAGTGTTAAGATCTTGTTAAGATCTTGCACAATTGGATTATACAACAAGACAACGACCCTAAGCGCATCAGCAGGGTCACATTAATATGGCCCTAGCAAAAAAAGTGAGGGTTCTGGATTGGTTTATTTAAAGTCCTGAGGTAAATCTGAATGAAAAGTTGCGGCGAAAGTTGCAAAAACATTCAGATATTGCATATTTACAGAAATACAGTTATCCAGACACTAATTGTCCATTTTTAGACCCACTCCATGTAAGTCATGAAGTTACTTGGCCCAGAAAGACACCTTGTAAATTATATTTTAAAACTGCATGCTGCCTACAAAATTTAACTTATAGGGATAGTTTAAATTTTTTTTTAAGTTAAATTTGATGTAGTTATTAACCTTTTATCTAGAAGTAAGATGTCACATTACTGTAACTTTGTAGAAAAGTCACAATCAGCTGATCAGTCTGAGTTGTAGCAGGCGCCTGGTCTAGAATAACTGCGTAACAACTTGGATGTTACTCAGTTGAGAAAACCTCGACAAACTATTGATACATATTCCACAGATACCAAGGAATGTTTTATTAAGAGCCTTTTGGTTCAATCTAACATTCTGAGTTTATCCAGCTATGCCTACTTTCCAAAATACATTTATTATGTCTACTATATGTGATATATTCAAAGATAATAATCACTTCTTAATTTAGAATTTGTTTCATAGCATGTAGAACCATGACTGCCCACCTTTATCCCAGAATCACATTTCTGCTCTTATGATAATATGGCACACACAACGTATTTTCCTATTAAACTTTGTTCCTAGAACCAAATATGTTCACACCACTACACAATACACACAAGAGCCTGTCAAATGCCACAGTGACTATTACTCTATGGAATTGCTCTGTTTGCTGAAGATTGACTCACCTCAAACTTCCAAAAGCTCAACGTGGCTCCAGCAGCCAGGTAATCTAATCTATTTTCTGATTTATCTCAACTAGAGTATATTTAACCCAAAATGTATAGATTGTGCATAGAGTATTGTAATGTCATGATAATATAGTCATTAACAAATGAGACGGTGTTGTAATGGCAAACAGTGTACACCATTCTGAGTCTGTAGCAGAGTGTTGAATTCATCCGAACACATAAACACTCTGCAAAACATGACAGGATTTGGTGGTTCACTAAATCTACTTTAGTTTTATCGATTTTAAGCCTCACAAAAATGTTTTCAGCTACACCAACATGAAAAAGGAGACAAAAATTCAGTTTAATTAACCCTTGCAAATTTTAGTCACATTTTAGTATTGCACAGATTAAAGGAGACAGGATAGGCTTTGTATTTTCAATTATATTTTGCCGTGGGGTAGAGCCAAAAAACACTCAGCAAAGTTGCATGAGAAACTTAAAGTCCTTCATGCAAATTAAAGCCAAGTTTTATTGAAATCTCAATTTTATTGAGAGAAGATGTGAAGTCCAAGCAGAAAATCTCTTGCTCTAACATTCATCCCTCACATTAAAATCAGTCCTACATGAGAAACCTGCCACTCTAACATGTTTTTGCAGGGATGGAATCAGACTGAAACTTTAACAGGTTAAAATTCGTGACACAGTGGGACTGTTTTCTCCTTAATCACC
This sequence comes from Micropoecilia bifurca, assembly GCA_903067075.1. Classification (NCBI taxonomy): domain Eukaryota; kingdom Metazoa; phylum Chordata; class Actinopteri; order Cyprinodontiformes; family Poeciliidae; genus Micropoecilia; species Micropoecilia bifurca. The sequence goes on along the minus strand of CAEGAF010089122.1, from coordinate 10,575 downwards.
GGCTTCCTGACTTCTACTCAAGCTGAAATGTGATTGTTGGGGTTGCCTCGTGTAAGTAATCAAACTCAATGCTCCATTTGTGTGTTTACACAGAAGTAACAGGACCATGTGATTTCTTTTTTTTTAATCCAAGTTCCTGCAGGGCCTTGGAAAAGTATTCCAACCCCTTGAACTTTTTCCTATTTTGTCTCACTATAACCACAAAGTTCAATACATTTCTTTGGGATTTTGTGAGAAGAGAAAACACGAAGCAGTCCATGCCTTCGGAGTGGGAGGAAATGATTGATTCATTTCTTTAACTAATAGAAATTATGAAATTATGAATTATGAAATTCTTTTAAAGAAAGTTTTTAAAATTCTCCACAATTATCTCTGAAATCTTACTTCTCAACTATGTAACACTTTCATTTAGTCCATCACATAAAATCAGGGTTAGGGTTGCAGGGCAACATTGCAACACCTAAGAACAATTTAGAGAGACCAATTATGGGCAGAGATAAACCATAAATGTACAGGAAGAACATGCCATGCAGAAAGACCCCAGGTCTGGATTTGAAACTATAGGATCTTGTTGCTACCAGGCAGCAGGGCTACCAACTGGACCACTGCGTAGCCCTGCTTTCTCATATATGCTTATGAAATCTCTTGACGGAGTCTGATTAGCAATATGAAGAAAATGTGCAGCGCAAGCATAATGAAATGTGACGTTTTGTTAATTGAAGTAAAAAAACTGGGAAAAAAGACATATCACCAAAAAGGGAAAAAAAAAATGTATGTAAGTCTTGATGAAGTGTCAGAATAATAAGATACATCAACAAAACTTTTGCATTCCTATACTTTTAACCATTTAAAGATAAATAGAAGCACTAAAGATTATTGAAGTACTTAATCAAACCCTTTTTATCTCTATACATGTTTTTTGCATGTCTTCTGTACTTTGTTCATCCTGAAACACACACTTCCTGCAATTGTCTTTCAGCAGACACACAAGTGACTGCACAGCCAGTCGCGCTCTCTTTCTCTATGGCACACACACACACACACACACAGTCATCCCAGCCCTGTAACCCTCCGCCTCCCCCCAAAGCCTCCCTCCCTTTCACAGAGCTTCCACCGCAAAGAGAGCACCGGCAGAAAGTTTGACGGGCGGATGATAGGGCAGAGTGTCTTCTGTGAAAGAGAAAATAAAGGGGGACGAACATGTGTGTTTGAGAAAGAGAGAGAGAGGGACAGAGAGAGAGAGAGAGAGAAAGAGAGAGAGAGAGAGAGCAAATGAGTTGAAAGTACAAGACACTGAAAAGTTAGAGGGCGCTCGTAGTGTCAAGCAGCTTGTCTGTGTGACTCCTTTTGTCAGTGCGCGGCCGGGCTCCAGCTCTGCAGCACCACTCCCCTGTCAAAGCAGAGATATCTTCTCCCCAAGCGCACACCAGGACGTCCTGCTGCTGCCTCTCTGACTGACTGGACCGCTGTGGGACAACAGAGGAAACTCTCCCTGATCCGGTAGGATTTCAATTTCAGTTCTCAATCTAATGTTTTTATATGCTGAAGGACAGAAAGGTGCACACAGTGTGGAAGCCAAGCAGAGTTTCAGTGGGCGTAGTGTGTTTTGTGAAGATTTCACAAATATGGGTAGTTTTTGTTCTGTCTTTTCAGATTTTGTATTGCTGATGAGATTGTTGTCTTAAGACTCATCTTCACTTATCCTCCTGGGAAGCAGTCAGCTATGGTTCTGTTCATCTTGGGAGAAGCGCTGGTTTATTTTGGACTCAGTTTTGCGGCTAATGCAAATGCCATAGAAATTATACAAATATGCTAAGTGGGGAAAGAACGAAAGAAAGAGAAAAAAGAAGCAAAGATTGCGGTGAGTAATAGACACACATGCTTCTCTTTTTTCTGGTATAATTTCTTTGGATTTTGTAAGTACTGTTTCCCAGGATGGGTAAGAGTAGAAAATTGGAAGCAGAAACACCCACCCTGGAGAGCAAGTATGTCCACAAAAAGTATTAAGAGAGTCAAGGAAAACAAGGAACAAAACTTGAGTCTATACTGACACACGGGATTAGATTGGCAGTGAGGTAGAGATGAAGTGGGAAGGAGTTGTGTTGACAGTGAGCGTAAGTAAGTCGCTCTCCCATTGACAACCTCTAGAGTTGTATTTTAAATGCATCAGTCAGCGCAGCTGACAATTATTAAGCACTGGTTTCTCAAATATTAAATGCATTTTGTCCAAGGGTATGTAATAAGAAAAAAATGCCATAAAAGTGGGTTTGCTGTACGTTACGTTTTGCTCTTCATCTCCTCTTCCTTGTTTATCTGCACGCTACATAAAGGTTCCTGCACAAAACCTCTGCTGCCAACGATTTGTCCCATTACATCAAACTTTTTTGTTTGCTTTATTTTTGTTCTCCTATGTTGCTCTAATTTTGGGCAAGTTTATGAGGTTTCATAGCCCATAAATATAACTTGTGTTCTGTGTTCAAAAATCAGGGACTAGTAATAAAAGCATATTTTGTTTAGTTTGGGAAGTTTGTGCTTTGCCATATTTCGAAACTCGTAAAACGTGCTGTTTTGTGCGGCCGTAGATTTTATGTTTTTACTGGGGTTGGATGAAACAAAAATATTTGCAGATTTTATCTTTGGCATTTCGGCCATTTTAGCTGGTAATACAAGTAATTGATAGTTGCAGCTTTTAGGAGAGCACACTTCATAAAAGTTTGAACCGTCTTCAGGGAAGTAAGGAAAAATTTAAGCTCAGTCCGGGCAGGCAAGCTGAATGGGAAACATAACAACCTCAAGCGTTTTATATTTCTGTCAGTAAGATAACTCACCAGACCTCATGTTTGTTTGACTGCTAAATGCTGAAGTTGGGAGAGCAACTCATGCTTTTTTTTAAATTCTCAGACCAAAGTTCCACCGTCCACACAGCTAAAACTGTTTAACATTACAGGATTTTGTTTAGGGGTAACAGGAGATACAACATGACAAAAGAGTCTGAGCTGAAAAACACACTACAATGTTAAGATTTTTGAATTTAGTTGATCATTTTTTGTTTCATTCTTTTACCAAAATAAATTAGCAGCTTTTGATCTATTAGCAATTTATGCTTATAATGTAATCTGATCTAGTAAACTGAAGTAACTTGCCTCACTGGTCAGTATGTCTGCTCTAGTCAGGTGAATGTTGCAAAGCTCAGGAAAGGTTGCAAACTGAAGGAAGGTCATAATACAGAAGACCCTCCAAAAAATGACATTTGATCAGGTTGTAACTTGTAAATCTTTGGTTTCAATAACTTATCAGTGTGATCTGGATTAAAGCACTAAAGCATATGTGATTTCCTTAACGTTTCCCTTCACTTTGACCCCTGGTGGATATGAGGATATTTCACCATCCATAACGTGAACACTGCATTTCTAGCAGCCTGAGTGAAATCTCACACTGTTGAGACTGTTGTGCCGCTGATGTATTAAACACCACATCTTAAACCTTTCATATCTGCACACATTGTTCTGTGCTCATGCGCTTCGTATACTTTTTCCACACGTGCTGTCACTGGAGTGTGAAGGCGTCGTAAAGCAGCACTTTCCAACATCACAGTCACTTTCCAGAGAAACCAGGCGGGCGCTTTAAGCTCTATCGCTCCTCTCTGTGGTTAATCTTTGCTTTAGTGCTAGGAGCAGAAAGCCTGAAGAGGTTTCCCACTGCTATTGACAACCTCCAGCACCTTTCGAGGTTCAAAGTCAGCAATGCAGCTGCTACGCTGAGCTTAGTGAGACCTACCTAAACATACTCTAGATTTTTTTGGTTTGTTTGGGTTTTTCTTCTTCTTCTTTTTTTTTTTTTTACCATGCAGAGTTCTAGTGATGAAAGAAAGAAATAAACACCTCTGCCTCATGCTTTTAGGCAAGGCAAGGGTCTTTCAGTTTTTAACTATTTCTATGCCATATGTTTTATCCCACAGTGAAAATGAAAACTCCCTGTGATTTCTGACAGAGATGTCTGGGACTTTGATGTGAGTCACAGTTCCACAAACAGATGTGTTAATCGATGCTTCTAAGCATTGCTAAATTAACTTGAAATGCCACTCAAAAGACTGAATTTCTAACTGCTCTATCCTTCACTTGACTTGACTTAAGTTTGCATTCAGAGGCTCTAGCAGTGACTTCACTTTGATTTGCATTCTAAATCATAGGCTGATTTTCTAAAGACTTTAGTCTCAGACCTGAACTACCTCTTGAAGACTTGAGGCTTGACATGAACTTGAAGACTTGATGTGGACAAACGTTAGAAACAAAACCTCAATTCATCTTAAAAATTCACGAACCCAGACTTGATATGAACTTTAAAAAGATTTGGGATTTGACTCAAACCCTAAAGATTTTACTCCCATTTACAGACTCAAGAACTGATTTGTAAATGCACTCAAAACCAACAACAACCAACAACAACAATAACCAATCACTTAACTTCAAGTTGTGCTCTAAATTAATATGTCTAGATGTCAATTTAAACTTTATACACTCTTGACTTTACTTTTAAGACTCAAGACTTGACAAGACTTGACAGGAGTCAATGTCAAGAATTTCTTGACATTGACTCCTGTTTTAGAGGTTTATGACATGCATTCATGTTCCTTATAGCGTAACTTGGGAATTGAGAAATTTCTGTCACATCTGAGCTTTGGTGAAAGTAATCTGGAAAATTTGTCCACAGTTTAAAACTCAGTCATTACTGAGCATAATCTACTGTGAAAGAGTATGTGCAATATATGAGCCTGAGACATGGACCGAGTCTGGACAGAGCGTGTTAGCTTTAGCATTTCTCTCAAACTGGACTCCTTATTACACTTCAACTAATTTCACAACATAAACCCTAAAATAACTAGAACACCATTTGGGTTAATTTCACTTCACCACTTTTATCATAATAACAGCACTTTAAGGAATATTCTTTAAGAAAAATACATTAGCAAGAGTTATCTGAACATTAACATGTACTTTTTTGAAAAATGTTGTATCTCAGACTTCTGGGAAGCTTATTAAGGTAACCTACTATATCTTTGTAGGCATTTGGAGCATAACATGTACTTTGTTATTAGGTCAGCAGAGAGGTGAAGTTACTTGACAAAGCAGAAAATAAAATGTTATGGCAGAGATTTTTTTTTTGAATTGGCAGCGACTTAAACACCATAACCAACACAATAACTAGAAAAACTGGCAGGTAAAATAAGTTGCTTCAAGTTTGCTTTTTAACCTCTTTGAAGTGTGTTAATATATTCTACTTATTGTTACAAGTCTTATTACAATCATTCCTTATGTTTCTCTGCTTCTCTGTGTTCAGATCGTATTTTCCTGCTTCAGTTTATTTTGATTTTCCTTGCTTCCTGTTTTACATTGTGAACTTTTTCCGAGTTACTTGGGTCCCTTTTTTACCCTCACTGTTAGCATGCCTGACCTTTGTTTACTGACTTCCACTCACCTGTTGTTTATATGGCTCTAGTTTCCTCAGCTTACATTCTGCCAGGTTTCCTTTGCTCGCTGCCAGACCTTTGTGTCTGCCTCTTTTCCTGACTCCTATCTGCCAAGTTTCAGATTAGTCTGTGTTCAATGATTTATTTGGCTTCCTTTCTCCAACAGTGCTGTTTGCTTCTTTGCTCCTTCAGTTGGGTCAATACTGCATATAATTACCCCGTGTCTGGAGCCTTCTGACTACTGTTTTGCCTTTAAATCCATCACCTTCACCTTGCCGCTTGACTTAAAACAGCTCTCATTTAATGTGATGGTCCTGCTGGGAAACCTCGCCTGCACTGACATTCAAAACATTCTTCACCGTTATAGTTCCCACCCAAGTCACCAAAAGTACAACGGCAGTTGCTCACAAAAACAAGACTTTCCAATAGCTCAAAGAATATAACAAAGAGTCAGACCCATTCTGCCCAATTTCAAGCTTCCCATGACACAAATCTAATAAGTTCTTATAGAATTTGAAAGAAGTAAATCCAATTTACCAAAGCTCCACTCTGACATCCAGAGAACCCAAAAGGCTCTGTCTCTAAAGTCAGTGAATATCCCCAGAAGTTGTTTGTCCAAGCCCTAAGTTTACTTAATACTGTGTTTGACAACCAATAAAGCCACGATGATCTCAACAACAGAAATCAGCCTAAAATGCTTCAAGATGCTTCTAAAATTACCAGTGTTTTTTGTTGGGTTTTTTAGGTCGATTTGAGTGAGATAGTCTTTTAACTTGAAAATAAAACGATCAGAACAGGGAAGGGAAAAAGTAAAAACAGACACATCAAAGCTTTTCAGTTTCACAATGTTTGTACCTGCTGTAAATGTCCATGTTATTTCCATTTTCCAGAGTGCATATGTGTGTCTGCGCGATAGGATGACCCCCTGGACGCTAAAAAAGCACATTCTTGTTTATAGGTCTCTGGCTTCCACCGGTTGCCGGGAAATCTGTCCGACTGATAACTCCACACATTCCACACACGTCCCACTGATCTGCTGTGTCATTTCTCTCACTGACCCCTTCGATATAACGCCAGTTATCCGCCCTAAACAGCTGCTATCAAGAAGTAGAGTTTTACCGTTTCCACCCACAACATCCGAACTCAACATATGTACTTCATGGAGATGAGAGTTTTCGTCTACCTGATTTTGAATCTTATTGTCTTATATAATTTGGTAAATGTTTCCTCACCCTCTGCCCCTATTCTTTAATCATTTTCATTCTTACCATGTCATTTCCTCAAGTGTTTTTCATTTTCTGGCAATCTGCCCTGCGACTGCTGCTCCCTCCATCACCGTATTGCCTGCCTGCATTCTTCTCATTCCTACCGGCTTCCTGTGACTGGAAGAGCAGCGAGCCCCACTGGCCACAAGCCTCCACCTTGGAGATCTACCCACATTAAGGAACATCTGTCATTTCTCTGCTTTCGGAGATTTTTCAGGGAATCAAACTGCTTTGAGAGTCAAGCGAAATATATATATCCCCCCACCCCCAACAACTTGCAAATTAATTTCTCATTAAATGTAAGGTGAAAAGATGTGTTGAAGCCCCTTAAATTAAACTCTTTCTTTGTCATTGATGTCTGGTCATAACGTACCAGGAGACACACATCCTGCGTCTTTTTTATATTTTATCACGTCACAGTCACAAACCGGAATGTCATTTACAAAGGAAGTTAGTTCATAAATTGAAGGAAAGTGATGCATAGATTCAAACTTTTGTACCGATAGAAATCATGTCTAACAATTTTCCCTGGCAGTAATGAATAAATACAGCTCGCCCACTGAAGAACAGACTTGATTTGAACATCAAACGTCATTAAACATGAGTCAATGTGCCTCTAAATTCTAAAATTTTTGTCTACATTTACATTTAGACCATGTGCAAATTAGAAGTTTCTAAAACCTGGAAGAATTTAACAGGCCAAACTGAAACACAAAGAAAGCTTTGTTTGATTCAGTATGAATGGTTCGTCTTGATTATTTTTTCAGTTGTGATATTGCAGAAACAAAGTCAATTTGCAGAAACAGCATTTATTTATTTTTTTATATAAAATGGAGCCAACAGGGGGAAATCTGTTCATAGTTGTGTTTTACCGGTGGATGGAAATATGAATTTTGTACATCCGTCATGACGCAATCAAACAACAAAATACTCCTGCTGATATTACAACAAAGTGTGGATCTAGTGTTGTGGCTTATTGCAAGTGCATGCCACACTTTTCAGCTTTCAGTATAATTTTTCTTCCACTTCACAGTTGCTTTTACAACAAAATGCACTATTGATTGTAATATAATCTGAAAAATTTGATGTTAATATTTTCCGAAGGCACTACAAGCCTGCTTAAAAAGTCCTTCAGACTCATTTCCACGCTGATCGATAATCATTTAATATGATTATGCATAATATTTTTGGATATTGCTGCTAATTATGTTGTACATGCATGGTCTTGTTTTGACGTGATCCAGATGAATGATATGTTAGTTATGGCTCATGAAACCACAATAAATAAGCACATTAATTTTTAGTTGTGCTGTTTAATTTTCCAAGTAACGATGATGAATTGTCTAATTTCGGGGAAGCACGCCATAATTTCAGAGGCAATCATTTCCAGGCACTCTCTGCATCTGCTGCTGGGAGAAGCACTGTGTCAAGAATGTGAAGTTTAAAGTGGAATGCTATGAAATTCAATTTGCTTGAACGCATCTCAAATTGTTCAGGCCACAGTCAACCCTGTGACTGTGAGATGGCCTGCCAAGATTACAGGGGAAAAGATACTCTGTTGTTGATGGTAGCTTCTTCTTACTTTTTTTTTTTTTAACCCATCCCACCACAATTATCCCCTTAGGTAAACATTTTATCTCGGCAGCAATAAAAACCTTACTGACTTCCTCAGTAGGCCAGGACCAAGTCTGGGTCACATGAAAAAAATGTCTACTTTGTTGGCTTTTAAAGCGGCATTCACAGAGATCGGCTTATCTTTGTGGATCTGAAGATGCTGATTTTACTTGGCACAGTTTGGATTTGGCCACAAGCAGGGTGGTGACTTTGAGACCTAATAAAATCTCAATTTGGAGGAGAACATGTGAGAACGGAAAACCGCGTGGAAATAGATTTTCTTGGACGAGTGTCTGTGCCCGACTTTATAAGCGCATGTGATTGAAAACAGAACCTTCTTGTCCAAAGGGTTCACATGATGGTCAGATCTTCAAATTAAAATGTGATTTATTGAAGTTAGTGGAGGACAAAAGACAAATAAAAAGCTTGGATGGATCTTAAGAATCGTTTAGAATTTGAGGCTGTCCTCTTGGCTTGACTAATTTCACACAGGCCCCTGTGGTTTACCAAATTATTTTAATGGCCATATTTACATTTTTGGGCAGTTTGTTGCTGTCTTCTCATTACTCTCTGTAATGTTATTCCATCTGGTGCCACAGTGTTTTTTCCATCTCGCATAGGTTTCATTACTAAACACAAGAGCTGCCACATTGAACATGTTAAGATGCATTACAACCACAAATTTCAATGTATTTAATGTGCAAATTCTTTAGACAGAAATCTTCAAAGTGTGGTGTGCATTTGTGTTCACTTTCAATACCCCAGATAAAACCCAGTGCCACCAGTTCCCTTCACATAGTCATCTATTCTGTCGTGTTAATTTGTCTTTTATGTATTTAAATCTATTGATCATAATAAGTGACAATATGTTGCTGTTTTACATAATCCTAATATGTGTGGCTGTAGACTTTGCTAAATTTCCTTGTAAAAGAGATTACAGATATCAGAGAGAATTCCTGTTTAAGTGAATGCATGCTAATATAATAAATAATAATAATAATAATAATAATAACACATTTGCTGTTTTACATAGTCCTAATATGTGTGGCTGTAGACTTCGCTAAATTTCCTTGTAAAAGAGATTACAGATACCAGAGAGACTTCCTGTTTAAGTAAAAGCATGCTAATATAATAATAACAATAACAATAACAATAATAATAATAACACATTTGATTTAAACAGGGTTATAAAAGACCTTTTATTTCAAAGCAGTTTTGCATAAATACAATCCAAATTGTCCAAGTGTTATTGTTGCTTTGTTGAGTTGAGAGACTAAGACACTTAATTTGCTCATTAATCAAAGTCTAAAGATAGTAATTGGGTTTACTTCAATCATTGAAAGTCAGAGATATTTTTGTAAAGATCTGTGGGTTGTCACAAGTGACTCACTGTTTCATTTTCAGATTTTCACTCCCAGAACCGGTATTTTTGCATACTTGGGAGGGTGACTGAGTAGGTGCATGCAAATGTGCTTTCCTGTTTATTTAACAGGACTACCAGTGATATCTAATAATTGCATTCACGTTTTCGTTGTGAAAACTGAACAGGACTTGCCAGGACTTGCAAATAACTAAACATATAAACTGAAAAAAACAACAACATTTTGCTACAAGTAAAACAGACAAGTACTAAGAAAACTTCTGAATGTATTTACTTAATTAGTTTATTCTCTTTGTTGCTGTTTTTTTAGGTGTACTTGAACACCTAAATGTTTTATTTGGATAAAAAAACGATGGCAGGTTTTTATGATACGTCTCTACTAAGTGTTAACTTTTAGATTTCCATTCTCAGCAACAGTCTGTTTTGTTAGCTCATTTTTAGAGCTTTTTTGTTTTTTTTTTGTTTTTTTTTACAATAAAGTGCTACAAGAGTATCACCCGAGATTTAAAAAAATGTGATCATATTTGGTCAAAGTTCCTAATTAACTTATATGGAGTTTTGCACTATTATATCAAATATAATTTACAAAAGTGCTTACGCCTGTAACAGATACATATGTTTTTGTGCTTCATCTTATTTTGACATTTTTAAAATTTATTACAATATGTTATTTACTTTTGTTTTATCTTTACATTTGCTCTGTGTTCTCACTTATATGTAACACGGGGGAAAGAACCCGGATTGTGACCGAGGACGTGGCCCTAAAGCCAGCTGGTAGACCACTGAAATATCAAGTGGTCTAGAGTTTCCCAATTAAAAATACCCAGGTAGGTCTGGCTGAGAATGAT
>CAEGAF010089113.1:0-12399 GCA_903067075.1 Micropoecilia bifurca | reverse complement strand
GGTTGTGTGCATGCGCGAAATTTCCGGATGTAATCAACAGCATACTTGTAAATCTGACTCTGATTAAGTCAGTGCCTTGGATTATGTGAAAAATGTTTGAGTCCTTTAATGTTTTACAATTAAAGAAAATCATATGAAAATCTGCAACACTAATAAAAAAAAAGCTATTTACCAAGGATTTACCATAACAACTACTCAGTCTGTTTGTGCTTTGGTAGTTTAAATGTAAAAAATGTAATCAATCATCTTCACAATATAACTGACCTCAGCATCAGAAAAAGAGTTATTTACATGCTAATGTAAATAACTTTTAATGTTACTGTTATAATACATATTACTAAAAATGGGACATTTATATTACTAAAATATTTAAAGTTAATGATTGCTGATACCCAGGAAGAAATTAAAATCTCATATCATCATTTTTTTGTATAGTGACTCATATTCTGGTACATAAAAACTCCAAAATAAACGTTTAAATTCATATTTGTGAATGAAAAGAATGTAGAACAGACTGAAAAGTAGCCAAAAAACTTCAAATACAGAAAAATTAATACATTTCCTTTGATTTCCATGTGAACAAGTACTTTTAAAAAAATAAATTTAAGAAACTATAAAATGCCACAGTAGGTCTGGAAGGTGTGTATCTAGTGCTGATTTGCTGCTTGTAGATTAATATTTCTAAGTGATCCTTTGCACCCACCTTTCTGTACTCTGACAATGAACGAGTGTGTTTCCATGGAGATGAGCCGACAGTAGCCATCAATCAAATCAGCCAAGTTTTCCGCCGTGGTGAGCGACGCTGTTGTAACTGTGAGAGGCTGTGCGAGTAAACACACACACACACACACACACACACACACACACACACACACACACACACACACACACACACACACACACACACACAGAGAGATGATCTCACACAAAGATATACACACACGAACAATCAATTAATAGGCAGAAAGTTTAATCCATGTGGTTTCCAGCTGCCTCTGACACCAGGGGAAACTATTCTCTGACAAACAGCACCAACGAGGTGTTTGTAAATCCTGCGCTTCCAACGCCAATAAACCAATACTGACTCAAGTTAATCAAAGCATTTCTTAGATGTCAGTCACGGAGTGACATGCTTTTCCTGTTTCCACCGCGTTTAACCTCCAGACATCAAAATTATAGCGTCAACCACGAGAAGGAAAAGACAAATGATATACAATTCCAGCCACATGCGTGGAAAATCCTCAGTAATAGAATATTTTTCTTATTGAAGAACAAAACCTTCAGTTTTGGTATTTTAATTCAGCAAGGGCAACAACCATTGGTTAAGTTTACTTTTTTAAATCAGTGAGGAAAAATCACAGCCCATGATTGTTGATTTAGAGAAACCCAATCTTATTTTTCTTCGTTTTTTTTATCCCAACAAGTGAAGTCCCACCAGAGATTAACAAACTCCATATTTACATTTTTGATGGTAGGAAACAGAAGGTGTTTTTTTTTCCTGGGCTGCCTATAAAACAACTGACTGCAAAGTAGATTCCCTCAATAGAGTGTACCCTCATTCACTTTACTAAACTAAAGAACTAAAGTAACTAAAGATTATTATATGTACTAATAAATGTGCCAGAGGATTTATTTCCAACTAAATAAAGAGAAGACAGACAGACAGACAGTACCTCAGCAGCTCCGGCTACATTCAGCTGTAGCATGCCTTTCCTGTCTTTCTCCTCCATAGCCGAGTACTGGATGGACTGGACTTGGTTAAAGTTTGCTAAATGTGTTGGCTGGAGACAAAGAAGCACAAGAAAAAATAAAATGGTCCAGTAATATGTTGCAATGATTGCGATAGATCGATTTTTCTGAGATCCACAATGTAAAAAGCACCTCAGTGTTTTTTTTCATATTTTGTGACATTGCAAACACAAACTCAAGTGACAGATCAAAATAACAGAGTGTATAATTATGAAATAGAGTCTTTATTAGTAAGTGTGTGTCTGATACTTACCGTTGATCCCTTATCAGTGAGGTAACTGATGCCTTCTTCAGGCCCGATGGCTAACTCTACCTGAATCACCCAGCTGGACTGTAAGAGACAAGAGGGGGGAAAAAAGACTAAATGCAGGACCGGATGCCACCAACAGGGGTCAATCTAGTGCTTCTGCAGCACACAGAGGGACACCAAGTCCTGCTTGTGAGGGGTAACTTGGGGGACACCTACCCCCAGGGCACATTTAAATAACTCTTTGTCGTAACGGTAAATTGGTGCGAGTATCTCCAGGAACTTGAGGATGCACTGCTCGTCGTTGAGATTGGCCACCTGCTTGAATGTTTGCTGGATTAGCTTCCGGAGGGTTTTAGCCTGAAGAGAAGCAGGAACAGTGAGTAAAGATATGTTTTTAAACTGTTATGCAGTTGGTGGATCAAAAAATAGATGAATTTAAAAAAAAAACTGTCTGACAGGATGAAGTAGAGGCGGCTGTATTTTTATCTCTGTGCATGAATGTACAGCCACAGACATTGATTGACTAATAGTCCACTCTGTTTCCAATTAAACTGACCTCTGCACTTCATTCTCGGCTTGGATCAATAGCTAAACAAAGGCACTCTGACCATATTAGTTACAAAACTAAACATCAATGACTTGGCCTATTCAGGGACTCTCTAAATTACTTCACACATAATAAACTAATCTTTCTAGAGTAGATTGTCGAGCTGACCTAAAAAGGATTTTTTAAAGTGTGCTCTACGTCACTGAAGAGCAGACAGATGGCGGTAAATCTATCTAGGAACAATAATACATGATTTACAAAACCTTACCTACTTATGATGAGAATGAAAATAAAGACAATCAAAACACTAACACACACTCATACTTCAAATGCACCCAAATGGAAATCAAAAGGTTTGTGGCTTGCATGTAAAATTTGAACTTATACATTTTAAAAAGCAAAACTGAACAGAAATGCACAACAGATCTGCAAATTATTTTGGGTTGGACCAAAGCACTAAAACACGCTGGTTTATGGTTTTAGCATCACAAAACTGCAGTCCATCGAAACCTTTTTGAATCACTGCAGTAAAAATGTATAATTCAATCATAAATACTGTTCTGGTCATTACAGAGCGCTGCTGCCAGCTGTCCAGCTGCTAAGCTCAGGGGAATCAACAAACCAACACAATACACACTCAGACACACACGTTTCTCAACAATATCCCAGTGTTCACATATCAACTATGGCAGATGTGAAAATACACTCAGGATTGCTTGTTTTTAAGTGCTGCTCATGCTCCAGAGAGGATTCCTACTTTAATTCCTAGAATTCCACCACAAACACACAAAAATGTCCACCCTTCCTGGGAGGAAGCACTGCAGCTGGCGATCAGCCTCCACATCACCATGCTAACCGTGGCTACGCCAGCAAACTCTCCAACTGTCACTCAGTGCTGATTACCAACATTAAAATCCATCATGGCTGATGTGCATTTAATACGGTTCCTACAATGTTTTCCATTTCCTAATACCACACTTTTCTTAAGTAAAACCTATAGATTTCTGTCAGTTTTTATATTTTTTTAATATTTATGTGAAGAAAACTTTTTGTAATCTGGGTTTCAGTTTCTACTTGTAATAAAAACTGTACTTATTTCCCACTTCTTTCTTCCCATCTCTACTACTTTAGATTAGGTAGTTTCAACATCTTCAGCAGTTCACTCGCATTCAGATTAGTCAATTCTGGGTTGATAATAATAATGATCCACATACAGAAAACAAAGAAGTCAAATTTCAGAATTAAACTTGCCGGTGATCCCGAACTTTAAGGTTTCATAGAAATTCAGATATAAAGTCATAGCTGCAGTAATTAAGAGTGCGCCAACAATCACTTCTTTTTTCTTTTTTTGCATTTTCAAATGTTTCAAAACTTTTGAGTAAAAATATTCAGTCATATGGTGAACATGCACAAACTTAAAGCAAAAAAAAAATACTGTGATCAATTAGGATAAATTATGTAATGAAATAGTTTTCAAAACATTCTGTCATTTATTCACAAATATTTTCTGCAAAAACAAACAGCTGCTGTTAGATATGAAACTACAGAAATATTCCCTTTTGAAAAAGCTGCAATGTCAACACAGTTTCTTTCCACACGAAAAACTGATTGAGAAAGTTGCAGTGGGTTGTCAGCATATCCTAAACCTTCACCACCTTATATCATCAAACTGCCAACCCAATCTCTGAGTTGAGTTTGCTTTAAAACTTAACACAATAAGGCAGGTGTTTTATTATTAAGAGTCCAGGACAATATAGGAACAAGCTAATGAAGTCACTTTAACACCATGAGATGGTATTTCAATATGCTATTCATCCGACGAGAGCGACAAGCTTGTCAAATCAAGCTGTGGCTGCTTCAAACTTTGATCTCCAGAGGTCATTTTGACTAAACCCGCTGTCGATACCAATGAACAGACTCTGCTCTTTACAACAGCTAACATAAGTTACTGTTTACTACCGCAGCCATCTGCTCCGGGCTGGATGTGTGTGTGTGTGTGTGTGTGTGTGTGTGTGTGTGTGTGTGTGTGTGTGTGTGTGTGTGTGTGTGTGTGTGTGAGTGAGCAGAGTCTATTGAGGGAGAATAATCTCATTAAATGACCACGGTTCCCTTTCGGCAGAGCGAACGACAGAAGCGTAAATGGCAGCTGCGCTCCCTCCCTGTTCGGACCCCAGCTCACATGTGAACATGTGTGAGTTGTAAAAAGCAGCACAAATGTCATTTTAGTCCAACTCTACAAGAATCAGTTCGTCTGCCTCACACTAATAACACGATCAGAAGTATTAAAAGCAACAATTGACAGGTCATTGGGTTTGCTGATTATAATTGATGCATACAAGATTATAATGATACAATTCATCAATTTACAAATTGATAAATTGTCGCCACTTTCTGATTTAAAGAAAAACTTAATGGGAGAAAACGGAGGCCATTTTTAGTGAACAAGAAGACAAAGAAGGTAAAGAAGGAAGGCAGGTGATGAGAGGAGAGTCGGCCCTGCTGGACGGGCAGAAGAGGGAGAGAACGGGGGAGAAGCTGCACTCAACACCTCCCCCTTCCTCCTCATTGTTGGGATGAATGAGTGGGTTTAACCGTGACCCAAAGGTCACACACACACACAACGTGCGTACATACACGAGCGTGTACCGTCACAGACTCCGTCTCCCTCGGCAGAGCATCTGTCTGCCCGCCTGCTGACATTGGGACCTTTTCGGGTCACTGAGACTTTTAATACCGAAAGACACGCAGACGCACAAAGATCTCCCCATAAACACGTGCCGTAAATTTATCTCCGACACCTTTTATCGTGCAAAAACACACACACATACACACACACTTCTTTTATTTCATGGTAACATCAGTTCAGTTTGAAATATATTTCAGTGAAAACTCTTTAATTGGTTACTGAATTTATTACTAAGTGAATATGACCACAGCCTTCTTCAAAAGTAAAGAAACAAAAGCAACTTCAGCCCCTTTCCAAATTTCCATGTACTTACCGCTTGAAAGAAGTTTCAATCTTAGTGATTTTTTTTTATTTCTATATTTTTCTTTCCTTGACAACACATCAAATACCACATGTTACGATCTGGAAAGTTTCTTTATTTAAGAGGGATCCTGTAGAAGCAGCGTCATGTGGTAGAAACTGACCTACTCTAATCGAGCAGATGGAGAATTGTGACACCAGCTGCTGGGAATCAAGAATGAAGTAATTAAGGTGCCTTTAAACTGTAGGAACTACCAGAGTAGTTTTGTTGGGGTCATTAATAAGCCCCCTCTGTTTCCACTGATCATACTGGTGCATGATCAGTGGATTATCCAGGTAGAAATTTACCCCGGAAAACAGCCCTGGTAGTGAGGGGGCATTGCTGGTGCTACCCCAGCCTTCAAGGTGAAGATTTGTGCCGAACGAGTTTCAAAACACTTTCTTATTGTTTCGATTTTATTATCGTTATTTCCCAGGTATCCAAGTTCCAACTTTTTTTTAATCATTATTCATTTCTGCTGCCGAGACGAAGGGAGTAAATTCTTGAGTTAAAGTAATGTATTAGGGCACTAAAATGTTTTTATTTGGATACATTAGAAGCTGTTAATCTGGCATGTTTCTTGTAGGTTTGAGGGGAGTTTTATTCATCTTCAGGTCACTGGGAAAAACATATTAAAACACCAAGTTGTGACACCGGCTCAAGGTATGGACCTTGAATCATCACATGTAGTTTCGTTAACAAGACATTGGGATAAATGGATTACAATGTTTGCATAGTTTCATTGTTTTCTCTACTCTTTCAGCCTGGACATTCTTTAATGCCAAGATAGATGTTTTATTGTTCTGATTTTACTGTTTTCTGCCACTTTTGCTGCAGACAAGAAGGTGCTGTTGTCTCTGATTGCAGGTATTACTGTCATATGACTAAAAAAAAATAACAGATTAACAAGACAAACTATTTCAGTGGCTAAAGTGTTGCGAATGCACACAATAAACAGCTGAGATGCAAAGCAAGAGACCAAGCTTAAAGATTTGTTCTGTTTCTTTCACAAACATTGTAAAGCTAAACACCCGTCTGTTTAAGCAGTTTTAAGCATATGAAGCCTGCCTCTCCTTATATGGACACACCGTCTCACCTTGACAGAGTCCAGCAGATCTTTAGGGAAAAATCGCCTCAGACCGACATCTTTCCTGAAAAGAGAAGCAGAGATCAGAGCGCTGTAATCACACGAGGAATGTTAAATGGCTCACATTTCTCTCTTTATCTGATCTCAGCTGTCTAAATTTCCTCTGCTGTGACACTTTGAGAGAGAGAAAGACACGTCAAGACAGGTATTAGAGTAAAAACAGGGAGGTTTCATTCATCCTAGCCTGAAAATGGATATAAATTCCTGAAATTTGCAGGGAAAGTGAGTGATCCAGGCCAGAGTGGAGAAAGGGGAATCTTTCAAGAAAGATGTGCAATGTTATAGCAGGAAGCTAACTAATGACTCATATTCCTCAGAGGAAAATATGAGTGCTCCAGAAGGAGGAAAGAAAGGAGCGAAGAGGGAGCAAGGAAAAGCCGAGGGACGTTACATCATCTTTTCTCCGACAAAGGTCACTTCCACAATCAATATTACACAACAGCATCATTACAGTACTTTGCTAAAAATGTCTGGGAAATATATAGCCAAAAACCCAGAGGCAAACATAAAAGACCTGTTCTTCATCGCAGAGCCGGGTGCACGTTTGTTTCTGTCAGACTTTAACCTGCATCTGCTTTAAGGTTTCCAGCATCATAAAAAGTATGAGCAAATATCCCTTTACTCTGTTAAGCCTCTTCTTGTCTCAGTGTAACAGTGGACAAGTAAAGCAGGTTTAATGGGGGTCTGTTATTAGCTTCTGACTCCAATTCAGCAAAAAAAAAAGTGTTGTATGGGTTTATAACAACTATATATAAAGATGACATCTCCATGCAAGTCTGAAGAAATATGATAAATATGATCCTGACATAATCAGATTTATTTTATGGAACAGAAACACCCGTTACTTGACCTTTCAACTAAACTTTGTAGAGATGCAACAGGAAGTCAACTGGGACCAGAATGAGATGATATTATTTTTGACTTGCCCTGATAAGTGACTTGCACACCAACACCTAAAAATCCAATATTGCTCCAGTCAATAAATGCAACACACATAGACAATGCCAGATTGAAGGCTGAACTAGCTTCAGTGTTAGTGAAGTGTTTGAAAATAAAGATACATCAATTATTTGTAGTTAGTTTGTACCATTTTCACTGGATGCTTTTAAACTAATCAATCAGATATAAACAGCTGCACTGATCAGACTTTTAGTCCATTTCTGTCTCTTTGCAAACAACCTTCAAAATATTTCAAGACAAGATAATCTAGAAAGCTGAGTGTTCATTAATTATTTATTTTAATAACAGAAGTGATGTCATGCCTTTGTGTGAAAGAGCAGACTGTAAGAATGAGGCTTAGCGATTAGCATAACTAGCACATGAATACAGTTTCCTTTTAAAGTTACTCTTATGGATTTTTGTGCTTTCTCTGACCTCAACTTTGAGTCTCCTTTACTCAGTAATAACTTCAACATCAAAGAGTGGTGTTGTTGTCACCTACACCTGTTAATGTGCTAAGATATAATGTTTTTACTGACTGGAAGAAAATAGCCTCTTCTTCTAGATGACACTAAAACATCTTTTGAAGTGTTACCTTTCACAACTTCTTCCGTTTAAACAAGAACATATTTTGGCTTTAAAGAGAAATAAATCTTGTCATAACGACAAACTTTCTCTTTTTAACGTTACAATGCTGTTGTATTTCTCTGCCTGTTGAAACGCTTTCATGTGAATCAAAGACAACTTAATGGAGAATGAACTTAAAGTTGATACTTAAAAATTTTATTAACAGCAGTTTGTTGCAAAGGTACAATTGGCTTCCATTTCATTTGATTGTCTAGAAAATACTGCATAACTACTGCATTCCAATAAAGTCTGACATTTGTGTCATTTGCTCATGATTCACAACAAGCAATGATCTGAAAACTTGGTATGCACAGTTGATGATCAAATGAAGGACGATGTAGCTCAGGTCTTTCCTTGTTACATAAAAGTGACGGCTTTCAGAAACTATTTATTTGCTGGGAGAAAGTATTTCTATGAGCAACTATCTTTTTTTTTTAACCACAGACTCCTTATGCTGCCACAGTCAGATCCAAGGACTCCACTTTAAATATTACAAGGAAGTCTGGCTCAGTCTTAGTAAGTGTTAGGTATGGTTTAAAATCACTATGTGTCTAATGAGACAATCAAGGAGGACAGCATTTTATGTAACACCTTTTTTCAAATGGATTTAAATGTGCGGATAAGGATCGATTGAAGCAAGCAGTATCATAAAAGACCCTAATAAAAAAAGAGGATTTCTGTCTACAACTATTAAGCAAGGACCTAGCAGTCCCTTTTGGCCAACTGTCAGCCCTTCCTCTCTTCTGTCTTGCTTGTTTAAAATATGCATGACACTACATCTTTTTCCAATCAACAGAGAGACAGACAGCAAGGGACACAGAGGCGAAACAAAAGAGAAGCAGCTTGGGAGGAAAAAAACAGGCAGAAGGACGAAGAGAACACAAAGTGACAACGTGATCCAGTGAAGAAACAGCGGACATTCTTCTCTGTTAATTGGAAAGCTCGTTAGGCAGAGGTTCAAAGGGAAACCTTTCAATGCAAGTGAGCAGCTCGTTAGAGTCGGGACCCGTCAGAGCCGAGCCTAATTTAGACTTCGCTTTGTTAATTCTTCATTCACAGCCACCGACCAAAGAGCCCAAAGTGGGACAACAGTAGAGCTAAACGTGACAACAAAAACCTTCTGACAGAGTTCAGAAAGTTTTCTCTTCACCATCTCTACACCATCACCAGCTGGTGTAAAGATTTAGCACATCCAGATTTATGTGGTGTTTTTAAAAAAAAAAAAAAACGAATAATGACCTTCAATTCAAACAACTGTTGCTACTTGATTCCCAAGTAGGTTTTCCAGACAAAAACATGCTTATTTGGACATACTTTGAGTAGCTGGGGGAAGCAAGGAGACACATTTCTGGGTTTTACTTTCGCTTTTTTGGCACAGAGACAAAGGAGAAATACTTACTCCAGTAGTTCATAGTTGGACTTCTTGTCCAGAGCATTTCCTCTCATCTCTTTGAAGAACCTCCTGGAAGCGAAACAAGTGGGACACCAGAATAAAAACGGTCAGATAATTGACAACACTAGTTGGCAATCAAAAGTGGACATCTTAAACTATATTCAGTCTGAAGAGAAGACAAACACAAAGCTTCACTGACGTCCTATCTGAAAAAGAACCGTCTGCTGCTCTGAATAATGAATTACACACACTGACTAATGCTGGCGTGAGTTATTAGTGCAGCTCAGCAGCAGACCGACTGACACGGAAACGACTCCAGTGGACCAAATTAAATCTTAGTAAAGAATACTGCTGCTTTTTTCTCATCAGGAATCGCTTTATAATGATTTGTTTTTTTCTTTTACCTGATTTCCAGACAGCCCAGCTTTAGTGCTACATCTTGTTCCACCTGATCTCCATACTGTGTCATGTAGTCATTTTTCACCTGAAAGAAACATAAATATCCAGCGCTTTTTATCTTAGAATCGAGTTTCTCCCACAAGTTTTACTGACCCAGATTGTCTGAAACCAAACATTCTTCCAGCACTGCCATATGCCTCAGCGCTGGCGGCCAACAACCAAAGACTACATCGCCTTGCTAAAAAAATATTTACAAACCTTCAACCTTTTTTCACATTTTGTCACATTACAAATGTAAACTTGAGTGAAATGCACTGGGACTTTATGAAAATAGATAATTCTAACTAAAGAATAAACTTTGATTTCATATCAATTTCGTGGCTGAATATTAAGGGTGGTTGTCCTGCTGGAAGACGAACACTTTTAAACTTTTCAACAGATTTTCTTCCAGCTTTGCCCTGCATTAAACTCCATCCGCCTTCCCTGTTCCTGTTGAGGAAACTAATCCACAAGGCATGTCGGTGCCACCGCCAAGTCTTCAAATGAGGACTGTGTGTTTCTGGTCAAATGAAGTGTTAGTGTTGTTTTGCTGCACTTAGCATTTTGCAGGCTCAATAGTATTCTTTTTTTTTAACTGAGTACAGTTCACTCTTCCTCATGTTTGCTGAACCCTAGTGGCAAAACGTAAACAGGTCTTCTTACACATTTCTTCTCCCATGAAAAAGCCATTTTTTCATCCAAACTAATAGCTGTCCTGCCAACATTCTCCCACCTGAGGTGTGAATTTCTGCAGTTCTTCCAGAGGTACAAACTGCCTGTTGGTTGCATCTCTGATTTAATGCTGTCATTATCTGTCCTCTGGAGTCAAATGGTTGAAAATGGCAGATTTTTATTTGTAAAAACCTGTGAAAAATATGCATTATCTGGTCCTAGGTTCACAGTTATGCAATACTTTGCATTGGTTTGATAAATAAAGTCCTGAGGTTTGAGGTTTGTTGCGTGGCAAATCGTGAAAAAGCTCAATGCACAATCTAGATGTTGTGGTTGTGTACCTGATGGTAGAAGTAGTTGAGTGTAGGTTTGTCTTCTGTAAACTGCTGGACGAAGCCTTTAGGGAGGTAGCGAATCCTTAGCTCATACCTACAGGACAAGAAGGCAAAGCCTAAAACTTCAGCACTTTTCACAGCCGAAAAGATGGATTGATTTGCATAAATGATGAACCTCTATTTAATTACGCAAATGTAAGATTGCCAATCATAAATAACGTCCAAACTCCCTGATGCCTGTTAGTTGGGAACAAGAAAAGGAAACTCTCACAAGTTTAGGAAAGAAATAATTATTCTACAAATACAAATAAGCAAAAGGCAGAAGAAGA
Organism: Micropoecilia bifurca; assembly: GCA_903067075.1. Lineage (NCBI taxonomy): Eukaryota > Metazoa > Chordata > Actinopteri > Cyprinodontiformes > Poeciliidae > Micropoecilia > Micropoecilia bifurca. The sequence goes on along the minus strand of CAEGAF010089113.1, from coordinate 947 downwards.
ACCAGAAATAATTTAGGACAAACGGCAATAAAAACATCACCACTCAGGGAAAGAATACAAATGAGGACTGTAAACCAGCATCATTGACAGAGATGCAAACAAAGAGAATGTTGTTGACTTAGCGAGACAAAGCAGACATCTGCTTCTCGCTCTGTCTTTATGTTCACAGAGAAAAGGTCTCCTCCTCACAGCAGCATTAGCACCAAGACAGCAACAATAAAGTGAATATATACCACAGCCTTAACATCCAGGCTGAACAGCCCCACACACAAGGTTGAAAAACACTCAGGTCACGCCAATTTTTCTGATGCTGTTTGCAAATAAATCAGCCACCGTAGAGTGCTGCGTGACAGACTGCTGACGCTAAATTAGTGGGGTGACTTTGAACGCCCATAAAAGTCACGCCAACCCAAAGCAGGAGACCAACTGGAAAAGTTCATCTCAGGCTTCCTTAAAATGTGCTTTTTAAGATACAAACGAAACCATCCTCTTCCCTAAAACTCTTTAATACAGGTATATTTTTTACTCATCCATCATTACTGTAAATTAAATGTGAATCATAACGGATCTCTACAGCTACCGCACAAAACATAAGATAAATGATAAATGTGACTCAGCAAATATTTGCTGCTTTATTTCTAATGAGGGAACAAATAATTTTTGGCTACAGGGTTCCTTCACACTTCTCATATGAAATTCAATTTCTTCTCAGTCTCGACAGACCCAACAATAAATACAGAATACTTTATGAATTCTGGTGCTTTTATTTTGTTTATTTAAAAAAATGTTGTTTTAGTGCGTTGTTTGGCATCAGAACCAGTTGAAGGCCCAAATGTCCACTTAAGTTGGAAACCTCATATTAAACATTTGCAGAGTAAACTCAGTAGAAGCATATCCATACTGGCTAGAGCTAGACATGTACTGAATGCTGAATCACTTCATATTCT
>CAEGAF010089105.1:0-21722 GCA_903067075.1 Micropoecilia bifurca | reverse complement strand
GCCTTGGGGTTCCCCCGGAGGAGCTGGAAGAAGTGGCTGGGGAGGGAAGTCTGGGCCTCCCTTCTGAAGCTGCTGCCCCCGCGACCCGACTCCGGATAAGCGGGAGAAAATGGATGGATGGATGGATGGATGGATGGATGGATGGATGGATGGATTTTTTTTTTACTTAGTATGCATAGGTACGGTTATTTTCAAACCTGCTCTGAGTCCTTTTTACAACCTCATTTTTTGACAAAGGTAAAGCATTCCTCTTTGTACAATCTCTTTACATTGTCCTGAGTCCTCTCTTATGCTCCGTTCCTTTCGGCTCATCCCACACATTTTGCAGTATTTAGTCTTGGGAACTGAGAAGGCGTTCACAGGAAGCTGATTCTGTGCATGCCTGATGAATGCTTCTGTGTTGAATGGACCATAACATTTCATCTGCCGAAACAACCCATGATGTCACATTTCCAATTTTCTGACAGAAACCACCACAGTAATTTATTTTAAATTAATGAAGTCATGCACTCTGACAAGAGCTGGAGGTCCTTTTGGAAGAAAAGAGACCTCACAGATCAGTGGGCATTGGGTGCTTTTCCTCATATCAATATTTCTTTAGATCAAACCCACTTGGAGTGTTTGCTGATTGCAAACCTCATCTTAGCCTCATCTAGCCAAAGTACACCGTTCTATTTAAAGCCAGAGTTTTGAAAACTCCTTCTTGGTAAAGTTATCAGACAGTGAGCCTTGTGTTTCTTTTGGTTTTCTTTACCTTCTTCAACGCCTCTTTTTATATGTCAAACATAAGTTTTGTCTAGCTTAACATACACGTCATACTTATACCCTAAGACAATAGAAAAAAAGTGATGGATTATTCATTTATAATTCTAGCTACTGTAAATATTCTAAACAAGGTACAAAATCAATCACAGAATATTACATTTATACACAAGAATTGTGGCCACAGGGATGTAAAAAAAAAGTTGGAATATTTTCCTGCAACAAATAAATATACTCAAATTGATTTGTTCTAAATTTTTAATGTGTGGTTATGATACTGCCATAAAAGACCAATTCAGTTTCAAGTTTTTTATACATTTATACTTTGGGTGCCAATAACTGTGGAGGAGCCTGTATGCTGTCATCAGCATTTACCGGAGATAAAGAGAGAGAAAGAGCAGAATGAATCATTAGGAAGGAAGAGATTTGAATAGTTAACGGAATTGTGTGAGGCAAAGGGGAGACCTAATAAGAAAGGAACAGTGAAAACTCACTAAAAACCTGGAGAAGATGACAGACAGGAGGGACAGAAGGTGAAAAGGGAAAACGTGGAATGAGGTGTGTATTAAGTGAGACAGAAAGCCCCAGTTTAAATGTTGAATTATAGCTTCACGGAGAGAGGCAGAAAGTAAGAGAGAGCGGCTGTCAGGATGTGTGCCTTAAAGGCTGGCGGGGAACAGAGGGAGCTGACCGAGATAATGAATAAGCTTTCCTCTCTTGGCAGCGCTCAGTGAAAACATACACAGGTGTACATGCAGATTCAGATGCAAGGTGAGCTCAGATGATGACATCTGTGTTAAGTCAGCGATGACTAAGTGTGGATCTCTGGAATAGTGGTGTTCAGCAGTAGGTGACCCGTTCCGGGGTGACTAAGCATGCAGTTGTGATGTAATGCAATGTTCTCATTGTTCAGCAGGTTTACATTTAGCACACCTGAGTCATCATTATCACTGGGTGTGCACGACTATGAAATCACACCCAGCCTTTCTTCTTATATATCATTTTCATGGTATGAAGCATCCCTAAGTTCTTTTAAGTTTGATAACGCCATCATTTCCATTCCATTACCTTGGCTTTACATTTCAGTGCTTTACACACAGAGCTAGGTGCAACATCGTTATGAGATTTATAATAAAAACGGTTATACAAGTACATTATGTACTCATGCATTTTCATAAGTAAATCAAGCGAGCAAGTAAGGGAACGATGGCATAAGGCAAGCCCATGAGCATGAACGCCGCTATTTTAGCCATAAACTGTATTTATTCACAGGAAAGCAACAGAGAGCAACTGTACTTTAGTGAATGCTCCAGTATAGTTAACATGTTTATCTGGTTGCTGAGGTTCTTGGCCATCAAATTTACTTCACCCACTCTGAAATTAAGGTTTCATTTTGGTGCCTAAATCTACATCTCTCAGGAAGCTATGCTGTTGGATACATAGATGGTCCTTCAGGTAATTACTATGGGACTTTGTTTATTTTCGAAGTACAGGATCCTCATTAAAAATAATTGGTAGATGGTCACAACTATCTACCAATTACAGGTTGACTATACCTGTATGTATACTTACTTAACTTTTGGTAACATGAACATCCTGCACAATGCTGGTGGCAGATTGTTACAGAAAGCGTGTTACAAGTTAAAATTCTGGCAGAGGTTTTTTCTATGCATATTTCTGAGAACTTATAGCTTGTGTTCTTGGTCAAAAATAATGGAAAGTAGTAAACAATTTCCAGATGGTTCATAGTTTACCATAGTTACAAAGATTAAGGCATTTTCCTGTTTTACCACAACGTGAAAATGCTTTTTTGGACTTTTCGATGGGTTAAGCTGGGTTCTTTTTAATTTACATCTGAAAAAACAAAGGGTACATCAATATATTGTGGAAAGCAATACACACCAAACCAATGCAGGAACGGCTGAGAATAAAGACGCTGCTGGAAACTGAAGACCTTCCATTTAAATTGCCATATGCTGTTTAGAGTTTAACAAATGCCCATAAAAGTGCCGCTATACTTAAATAGACCACTATACTTAAAAAGCACCACCTAACATTTAAACAGTGTCAAACAAGGTGAGTAGGTTGTCTATTTATGTCTTACTTTTGCAAATAAGTAAATGGAAATTGAATCAAATAATGCTTTTTTTTAGTTCAGTGATGCCTCTTTTATAGCATAAGTGTATGGGTAAATTAATGGAAAAGATTAGTTTTTTGTTTAGTTGTGTTTTCATAATGTCTTTAATTGAACTGTGATCCACCTTCATATTAGGTTAGCGATGGATGTTTGCATTTAATCTGTGGCATAGATAAATAAAAACAAGTATATATGTTTTGGGGATATTTTAGGACATGTTTACCTAAGAATAATTACCTTAAGTGGCTGTCTTTAGACTGCATTTTGTTTTTTGTTTTTTTACATATCCCATGTGTGGGCTGTATGTGTTTGTGTGCCACCCAACTGTAGAAGGCCACCCAACTGATAATTGGACCTCCATCCAGGCCAAACTGTAGGAGGAGTGAACTCCACAAATAGCCTCCGGTGGTAAAAATTCAGTGGACACTTTAACAGATAGCATTTGTGCAGTGGATGTGTGGATGGTTGTGTGAATGTGTAATGGGTGTTGGAGTGTGTTCAAGCCTGATCTGTGCTGGAACTGTATCTGCTATGTTTACCGAGTCGACTTGGCAAACATGCCGAGTAAACACACACGCACTTTTAGCATGCACAATACTGGAGTCAGTCAACAAGAGAATGTGTCAGCTTTCTATTTTTTTTCTTCTAATTTTTACTGTTTAGTCTTCATAAGGATGTCTATTTGAAAACGTAGACTAAACATAGTTCTGACTTACATTCCACCTCATGTGATGTTATGGTTTTGCCCTTAAGGTCTGTGTTTAAAATCCAGTCTTTAAACTACAGAGGTGCACATAAAGTGCCAATGTTGCAACTGATTCTTTTTTATACTTGCAGTATCTTATTAAATAGATATGTAGCATTTTGTTATATTGATACTGAAGGGAGAACTGTCCACCCGAGGGTGGACTGCTTTTGGGACAGTGGAATAAGCAATTATTCCCTAAATAACGTTGACTAGGTTTTGGAAGAAAATAACCCTTAATCATACTGGCCATAAGGAATGCTTGATCTTGGCTTGTGAATGAGTGATTGCTTTGCTCTTTAAAAGAGGCTTTTTTTTGGCTTAAATGAGTGAAATGTAATAGTGACAAAAACTTTCAGTCCAGGATAAAATAATTTCTCTGTTTTTAAGGATAGAAGTCATCACTATAGAGTTTAGTTGGTTAGTATATATATAAATTTAGGAAATACAGTACAGTAAATGCATAGCATTGTCAAGCTACCCAAAAGTTGTGAACCACTGTTAAGAGCACTTTTATTGCGAAATATGGTTTCATAGCCGAGTACAAGAGTCGGTTTGTATGGGTCCTTAAGGAAAATTTCCTTTAAGTTCATCTGCAGTAACACCTTATCTTTTATGTTGTCCATGCTTATCTTTCATGTTGTCCATGCTTATCTTAATGTATTGTTAATTTAATGCAAAGTGTTCATCTGTACAACAGAATGTGTTTTTGCTTGATTAGCTGAATAGCAATTAATGAATTAATTACTGTAACCATTGCTTTTCTGTAATGATTACAGTAAAGTGTTTTGGAACATGACAGTTGTAAATAAATAGTTGAGACTCAACTCATTTTCTGCATTCCCATTATAAATGCTGAATATTTGTTGAAATTTGTTGGAAATTGTTGGATAAGACTTGAAAATGTGATGCAACTCCTTATAGCTCTTCTTGAAATAGACACCATTTTACACTTTAGCCCAGCTCCTAATCTGCTAATCAAAAACTTCCTTTAATTTGTGATTCTTTAATGAGCTTCAGCTCGCATGCGAAAACTGTCACTTTTGTTTTGTTTAGTTTTTTCTCCATTTAAAAATTCCAAACTTTTTTTCAGTTTTACAGGATTTAATTTGTAACTTTTGTTTTTAATTTATTTTTTGCACAGTGCTTTTCAGCGGTGTTGTCTGTGAAAGTTTAAGAAATCAACTTTATTTAATTATCCAGTTTTAAATTGAGGTTTACATTATGTTTTGCTCTCTGGTGGTCTTGTGACCTGTCCAGAATTTACCTTGCAAAAATAAGCAAATGTTATGTCTGGATGGAATCTGTGCTGTATTGCGACATCTGTTTTACAACAGTTCCTTTTACAGAATAAGGAACTGATGAATTACAAAATTAAAACAAAAACCTGTTCATTATCATATCAAATAATGAATGTACAATTTCTCAGTGGCTGGTACAAACTTGCAATTTGCATGCCTGACTTTGATATTTATTTTTCAGAAACAATTAAATAACTTAAATGACTAATAAATCTACCAATGCTCTCCACCACATTTAACTGTTGTCTAATGACAAAAAAATATGTATGAAATATAAAATCATGCAATGATTTCATGTTTTTTTTAAATTATTCTTTTAATATACAGTACAAGCAGCGACCATTGTGAGTTGGATGCAAACCTGTGCTCTTGAATTTGGGTGAACAAAGGTGGGACAGCGTCTGTGAGTGTTTGACCCACTGTGGGCAAGTCCTGAGCTCTGGTTCTGATTAACTCCCAGTAAAAACACCTCTGTTCAGAACATCACAGCCTGTACATCACACACTCTTCCCCGTCACACACACCAACACACACATGCTGCGCAGCTCCTGGAGGCTCGCTGTTCACAAAGGGGGGAGCCTACACCCATCATTCAAAGCCTTGTAGGACTTAAGAATGCTGACACGCACACACTCATTTACACATACACATGCACGCATGCAGACACACAAAGTGCTCTGTTTTCTTAGCTTTGATACACTTATAGAGTTCAGAGGTGAGAGGGCTGGAGGTAACAGTGTGTTTTTCCAGAGCTCTCCAACCACCTAAATCTGCTTCCACACACAGAAGGAGGTCCAGATGGCTGGGTGGAGACAAAAACACACCTCACACACATATACATTTATAGTCACTTTTAAAACCTGAAAATACTCCTCAAAACTAGTTATCATGCAAAAGTTTGAGATTTGTGTACTGGCCAAATCAGGCCAAAACATTTGAAGCTAAGTGGTCCATTCTGTTGAGGATTCAGCTAATTTCGAAGGTCTAAAACTGTAGTGTTCATAACGTCCGTTAATGAGACAATTTAGGATAAGCACAAACGCCTGGCTCTTCAGGTTTGCAGCATTGTAGCTCTGTGATGCTGGACCTGCAGCAGCAGGAGCGGCAATACTGTTCTTTGACACATGATACACAGTTGCCAACATGCTCAGGTGCTCTAAATCTCAACCAGCTGAAAGCAGTCACATGTGATCAGTCACTAAATTTATCACCCAAACCAAAAAAAGCTGTCATTCAAAAGAGCTCCAAGCATTTAAATCCTTGTGTACTTGCATGTAAGTGTGTATATTGAAGTGCTCAACCTGTGCTACCTCTTGAGATGCACCTGACGTTGTCTTTAGTGAGCAATTATAGTCAGCATGACTGTGAAAAAGGTCACAGCCGTCCAGCTATCAACACTCGGCACTAAATGCCAGTTGTGTGTGCTGTTCCCAAAATGCCAGAAGACACACTATCAGCCCCTGATCCCCCACCCCACCGCTTCCTCCTCAGCGCTTGTAGTTAATCTGCCGCAACGCGGTGTGATTGATGAGAGAATTAGTGTTACCGAGCACAGCAAAGCAAAGCATTATGGGAATGAGGAAGCTGCAACACTGGATGTGGAGCTTGACATTAAAGGTTACAGTTGGTGCTACTTATGTGTGATTAGTTATGTGTTTTTGTGTAAGTGTGAGTTGGCTTGGGACAGTTATTGATGGATGAGTGTGCCATGAATGCTTATTTTTCTGGTGTTATTGCCATCTGGGTCACAGGCAGGATAAACTCATTAACATTTAAGCTAATTAACGTTGGAGACCTGTGTGGATAAACACCTGTCAGTTAGTAACATCACTCTTAAATATTGGATAAATGTTATTGCAGCTGGAAGAGTGGGAAAAAACAACACTGTTCCATTTTTTATTTTTTTTTTACACATTGCTTTTTTCACATTTAGAAAACTAACTAACTTGTGAATCAGGCTTTAATGTGGAGGTGTAATCCCAACACCAAGGTTGATGCTGACATATTCAGCATGAATTTCATATTACAATTTATAATTAGAACACTATTCACAATTATTTGCAACTCTGGTCATATATAAAAATCCGTAAAATTAATTAGTCTTGCGCAAAAAAAAAAAAAATCAAACCCTATGTGTGAGTACATTTATTCAGTCTGGGGAAAAATTATGTTAAGACATAATTTTTTTTCAACCAAAGGACTGTAGGCACCCCTTACAATAGACATTTTAAAGTAAACATTGTACGCGTTAAAAGAAAAATATTGTGAATAGGCACTACATACCTAAATTGAATGAAATTACAAGTTGATCATTGTGCAGTTTTCATTACAAGCAAGACTTTTCTTTTGTTAATCAAATAGCCACAAGACAATATCTAAACCTGCCTACATCTAGAGTCAATGGAAGAATTGTAGAGTTTATTTCATCATGAATTTGTGAAACACCATGAGATTTTAAATAAAAATCTGGTATCCTGTGCAAGATCATCATTTGGTCACCATTGGGTCTTTCACCAGGATAATACAAATGAATCAGACACAAACGCAACCTCGCCCAATGACCTCTTACTTCCTAGTCCCAATATATCCTATTCTGTGAGTAAAGTTGTACAGAATATTACATAAGTGAAAACCCAGGAGTGTGAAGAAAAAGAACAATCACTCTCAGTTTGTCAGTGTGATGAGATCTTACATGAGAAGTTTATATGCCCTTGTAATGGCAAAAAAGGCATTCTACCATGTATTCACAGCAAGGTGCTAATAGCTATTTAAACAGATGCTTTAAGAAGAATACTTGTTTGTGAACTCCAAAGTAGTCAGTTGAGGTAGTGCTGGCATCTTAGCCAGATGTCTCCTGGGGCTCTCGCTTTATAAGCTCACTGTACATGCCCCCTGGGAGGAAACCCCAGGATAGACCCAGACTTTAATGTACGTCTGCTCTGGGAAGACCTTGGGATGAGCAGGAAAATGAAAGTGTGAGAGTTAGACACAGAGCTGTAGAGTGTTGCTGAGGAGATAATATTGTCTAGATTTTCCCTCTGGACATGGAACCATTGTGAACCCATCTACAATAAGAAACAAAGGATGGGTCAATGGATTTATATGTTTTCTTTTGCCCCATTTAAGTAAATGACCTCAAATTAATATATATTTTTTTCCCCTAAAAGAATGAGATTATATAGCTACAATGAATGATTTTATTTTGTGGCATTTTACTTGTCATTAAGGGTAACAGAAATGCTGATATTAGTTACATATGTTTTGCATGAATATTCTGTCATTTTTGGCATTCTTTATGTCCTCAATGTGAACTCAGAAACTTGACATGGAATAAAATTCAAGAAAACCACTTATAGCTTTGTAGACTTTCCTGTCCTTGCCTGAAGGAAGGACAAATGTGTTTAAAGGTAAATCTTTTCGTTACTACATGGAGCTCTCTAAAGATCAGATGTCCTTTTTCAACTCAGATATGAGATTTGAGCTTTCTACCTTTTTTCTCAATGTTAAAATTACAGTTGTCCCCCTCAAAGAATGTGAAGATCTTCTCTCACTCTCTTTGTCTCAGACTAGGTTTATTGGATAAATGCCATCACTTCAAGTCTCCACTGTAACTCCCTGACTTTGCAAGGGAAGTTTTGTTTTTCAAGAGACTTGTCCTCTCAAAGTTCCCAAACAAACCAATGTTTTAGCTTCTTTTTTGCACGCCCCCATCACACACACACGCACACACACACAAGGCAGTTTCTTTTCTCTCTTCGCAACCCGTGCCGACAGATGGAGAATAGTGTTACTGTGATTTATTACATAAAACAGGCCGAGGGTAAGGTGTGATTTTATAGACTTTCATCATTCTTTGTGTTACCAGACGAGATGGTTTTGGCTAAATAACAAACCACCTCCAGCTAGGACCCAGCTGGATAATGCACCTCGGTCTCTCAGCATCACATTCTCAGTAATTGCCTGTACAATCCATAAATCTCAATCCAGCGCATTACTTAATAAAAAAAGGTACCTTAAGAGCCAAATCATTTGTTTTGATTTTATGTTGTTGGGGGAACAGGGAACATTCTCCCACATGATGGATGTTTTACTTAGCAACAAAAACTCCTCACATGCAGTTTCCTTCTGTTAGGCTTGAAGACAATCATCAGAGTCATCTGTAGTTATCTCTCTTTGGAAATTTGAAAACAATGGTTGGTGTTCCTGAGGGCTACAACTCGCTGTTTTTGCTAGAAACCAAAATATGTTTATTATTACCCAAATTCTGATACTTGTTTTCACTAAAGACACTTTACTTACTCTAATTTTTCAGATTGCTCTTTTTTTTATTGTCAGACTTGTACATAGGGGACAAAATTGGTATCTTCTAGGAATACACCTCATTTAGCTTTGATCAGTTTTTCTGTCTATGGTGAAAGTAAAGCATCCCCATAGCATAATGCTCCACCGGACCATGGGTGGTCCGCTCAGGTTAATGGGCAGTTTTAAGTTTCCACCATGCACGCTGTTTTGAATGTTGGCCAACGGTCTACATCTAACCAGGGTGCTGTTTTCCATGTCCTTGCAACATCCATATTTGTTTTTTGTTATTTTTTTGTCAAAATCTAAATGAGACTCTGGTGGGGGTTTTTTCAACAGCGGCGTTCTTATACCCAGTCTTCCATATTGCTCACATTTGTAGTCTGGTAAATAATTCATGTGACATGTTTTTTTTTTCTTTTGAAAACCATTTCTTTCTTTCTATCCTTCCACTGGTGCTTAGCTTTTATATGTGCAACAAGTTTTTATTTGTTTGAGATGTTTCGGTAACATACAAACAAACTGATCATTTTAGAAAGTTACTGCACATCAATCTCTTTTTCTCTTTGGCAAAAATACGGCAAAGTACGGGATAAACAAAGTATGTAGTAAAAAAAATAATTAAACAAAGAATGTATTCTATTTTTACACACAACCCAGTCTGCCTAGTGTATTTCCCTCCTGGCTTTCCAATTTAAATGCAAATGTTCCCAAATCGGACTCAAAAAAAAATGCACAGGCAAAATCATTTAATGCAGATGAATTATATATTTTAATTAAGCAGCCAAAAGAATCACGCCTATTCAGCCCTTTCCTCTCCAGTGAGAAATGAATAAATAAATATGGAATAAGGAAGTAGTGGAAGGGGGCTAAATGGAGAAAGAGATGGTAGGAAGGACGAGGATGAGGGGGGTTGGATTGGGTTTGTGAAATTGCAGCTCTAAGCGCCTGTTGCCTGTCATTATGTGAGCGATCTGAAGCTGTCAGATTTCAAAAATGTATTGTTTTCTGATAGACAGGCTAAATACCCCTAGAGATCCCAGCACTTGCATACACACATTATCATGCTCACACAGTTGCACTCGATGGATGCAAAATGTTTCTAGATGCACATACATTTAGAAACACACAAAGAATGCACACAAATATTTTAGATATTGATGGTGATGGTCTAACCAGTACTTAGGAAATGATGACCAGCGAAGACGATTGCGATGCTCTGACAAGGGATGCAATTTTAATTTCATCCACTGTCACTCTCCCCAGTATCTCTTCAGATGAAATACATATGAGCTGCCAATCACTCACAAATACAAACAGGCACCGAAGTGCACATGTGATCACGCAAGCTCACATTCATATGCATGCAAACTTTCAGTAGCTATTTCCGTCTTTCACAGATGCACACACACAAAGCGGAGAGCAAAACTATAGATTGATGGTAATTGTGGAAAACTCAAGGGATGATTTTGAGATTACAGAATTACTTAAGATTTTATGGTAAGAATTTATAAAGGCAAATTGATTTATAACTACCTATTCACCTTGGTGTGCTAAAACGTCCTCTACCACAGGCATCATCTGCCATTTGGTGATCAGTAAGACATGAAGTTGCCTCACTAAAATACTTGATGATTTGATGTGCTGTAACATAAATACATTTTGAAACACTGTATTTTTTGGATAAGTTAGTCTTTGAATTCCTACCAAAGAGTTTATAGCTCAAACCGAGCCAGAATATTGTGCAGCCTGACCTTGTCCCAGAAGTTAAAACACATAAACAACAATCACTCGGAAATATAATTAATGGGAGGAGGAAACGCTAAATTGCAACGGTGAAATGAAGCGCTGAGGTTGAAAGCATCGCACTCATAAGCATTACCCATCAACCCTCTTTGCTAATGAGGACTTGGTGGTTTTCTAAAGTAAACACTTAATATTGATGACAGCATTCATAGAACTGTTCATAGAATACACTTTATCTTAATTTTTTATTATTTCTACCTGTCATTAACAGCATTTAGTTTTTTTTGTCCCTGAACAGCATACATTTTAGTAAATACCTCCAGAGTGAATTTTAAGGTTTTCTGAGATCTTTAGCACTGTCCTAATTAGTCTTTCCAAATTATTCTTAAATAACTACCTTGTCTTTTTTTTCCTTAGACCTTTTGAATGTTTTTCTTAAACCCCTTATAATTGGTAATTCATAAAAAATCCCTTGAGTGTGCAATGTCTTCGACCGTTCTTTATCCTTCTGACATTTTATTCCCTCCATAAAAGCTTTTTCATGTTCCTAAACTTCAATCCAGTGCTTGCAGTTATGTTGTCTTTTTTTCCCTTTTGTGAGATGCTTTAACATGTTGTTGTGGGTTTCACGTTCCGCCTAACATATAATGAGTGAAGGATACGATATGTAGGTTGGGAATTGGGAGATGAAGACACAGAGAGAGAGAAATAGAGAGAGAGAGAGAAAGAGAGAAACAGAGATACTCTGCAAGCAATAGTCAGAAAGTAGAAAAAAAAGCAAGAAACAGAATTTTAAAAAAGTAAGTTCATAGCTGAAGCTAAACATAGAGCAAGAGCAAATGGGATATGACAGACGTTACTATCAGCTGGAGCTTTGCCTCAAAAGTACAAGGAAATTCACTTCCTTTCTTTGGCTCTATTTAAAGTGTTCACTCTGTTCTTCACGCACACACCTTACTCAGTGCAAATCTCAGCAGTAGGCAGACCCGCAGACAACCTTTGTGTGTATGAGTGCCAACTATTTCTTTTTGACGAACAGAGGAAGGAGACGCGGGAACAGCCAAGAGACGGTAGAGGAGATGGAGAGTCGAAGGAAAAGACACAATTTGAAGGGAAGCTTTGGGTTCAAGTCCCTTCACGCAGCTCAGCTGTACTTGGACATAGTCAGGAATTCCAGGGAGCTCCAGCTATTGTTTTAACTCTTAACAATGTAAGACAGGCGTGGAAAAAGTCAACATCTCAATGTAAAGATTTATTTCCAAATGATTCAATTTGTGGTTTACTGGTGACACATAAGCACATTTTGCTTACTGTAGAAGATGAGATTATAAAAAAATGCATTAAATAATAATGATAAAAACAATCCTTAAACTTTATATTCAATTCTACAATTTCCTATGTGTCAGGTTGCAACTCTCAAAAAGCCTGTTTTTGAGCTTGTCATATAACTAGAATTGAGTCACATAGTAAAATGTGGGCACTTGCTTTTATTTTGTGACGCAAATGATTATCCATGCATGTTTTGTTTTTTTTATGTGGAAGCCATATTTGCTTGTTTTGTGCTATACCTTTAAGGGCCTCTGGCCGTGGCCCATCCCAGTAAGGATGGGCCCATTAGGCTGATGAATGGAGGGAAAGCGACAGAAACAGAGAGGGAATGTACATCACAGCAAATAGAAACAACCACTAATATGAACAACCTTAGTGAGACAAGAACAGCAGGGAAATGAGATGACTTGATTTAAAAATCTGAAGTACACAAAAAAGGCCACATTAGGGAGTGTAATGAAGTGAAAAAAGATAGACAGTGCAAGATTCAGAGAAGGCAGGAAATGGTTATCTCTCCATCTCTTACATGGGGCTGACTATGGGTCCGTCCGTCCGTCCGTCAGTCAGTCAGGAAGACAGGCGCACACACATGCTCCCCTGCTTTCACACGCACTCCTGACTTTGCTGTGTGTGTGTTTACAGATGGCAAACCTTGTGACATCGCTGTGCTGTGTAGTTCTGGCCGCAGTGGTGGTAGCCTACGCTCAGAGACGCAGTCAGCTTGGTGAGTTTGCATTTTATCATTTTTACAACAGAAATCCACCTTTATATCAAGCCTTAACCTCTGTCTCTGTCTTTTTCCCCTCAAAGTAAATATGATTTCAAACCAGATTTATTCGACTTTGTTTTCCACTTTCTATTAACTTTCTATTCTCTTTTCGACTCTTATCTTTGTCCTTTTTTCTGCTTTGTCTCACTGGTGCCTCAGTTTTCTTAATGGTTTCCAGATTTTTCTCATTTTTTTCTCTGTCTGCAGCTGAAGATTCCAGCTTTTTTTACATGGTCTTAAAAGAAACAAGTATCATGAGCTGAAATAATGGTATCAGGGTAAACCAAGGTTTTAAGGGGTTAGAATTTGTAAATCACATTCTGTTCATTATATCATTTTAAATATTTAATCAAAAGTCCTCTTAATGACCTAGAAGAAAAATGAAGTAGTCATTTGACTTTTTCCAAGTTGTGTAAAGCATCATTCCACGTCCTCCATGTTTTTGGGGTTTTTTTACACACCAATCACCTGGCTGAAAAAAGGGCTTTTATTAAATAAAGATGAATGTTTGTTTGGAAATATTTCTGGTCACAAACGCATGGTGGTGTGAAAATCGAATGGGCCACCACCCATCTATAATATAGAAAGCTACGGCTCTATGTGAGTAGTTATCCCACGTAATATCAGTTACTAATTGGGAAACCTATGTAAAGCACAAAGAGAAAACTGGACAAATATATTTTCCTTTGTAAGCAGTACAATACTATTGCTAAGTTTAGATGTCGTTTATTATGTTGTGCTTGTATCAAAATTTAACTGTGATAATCTCTTACCATCCCTTATGCATGACATCTTTTTTTTCTGTACATTTATTTTTTCATTTTTTCTTGGATTTAGATTTACCTCACTGAATGATAACTGAATGTACTTGTACTTTGTGACATTTTGCAGCAGTAAGGTGCCATATTTTTTGTCTGCTTTAGATGAGTTGGCATCCAGACATTGTTTTGGTCATTACCAGAATGTTTCAAATCAAAGCTGAAACAAGATATGGTAGCTGCTCCTCTGAGAGCTTGCAAACAACGCACGAGATTAAATCTGGCCAAGCCAGTGAAGGGTGTGAGCTTAACACACAAGTCAGTATGTCACTTGACTCTTAGTGAAGATTGGCCTCGACCTAATAACCTATGAGAATGGACTATTTAGGTCAGCTGACCCAAAAAAAGACTCTAAGGATGTCAATAAGGCCACAGTGACGCACGTCACTGTGTCACAAGACTCTCACACAAACATGCAGACACACAGTATATTTTGTAACAGAAGTAATGAATTTGAGGATTACTGGAAAGCACAGAAAAGTTAGATGTAAGAGAAGTGAAGTAAAAACAGAAACAGGCAGGGTAAGACAGAAAGTCATCCACAGCAGTAATTAACGCCGGAAGGGAAAGGTTGCTCAGTCATGATCTGAAAGAAACTCAGAGCAATATCAAACATTTGGTTATGTGAGAGAGACAGATATACTCCACTTGTGTTCTTTTTTAGAACCTAGTCACTTTCATTCATAATCAAAATTACAGAAATATCTTTAAACAAAAATTCAAAGTATGTTTTCTTTTGTGCTCTTCTGAAAACAGAAAAAATATATTAAATCAAAACAGACAAAAGGGTCACATTTGAGGAAATAAAATATATAAACAGGTCAATGAGTCATAAATAGATTCAAAATTGGAAAATACATGTTTGTATTGTTTTGGCAACTCTTAACTCTGCTGCATAAACTAAGGTGTATATATATGCATAAAAATATACCTTTTTATGGACTAAAACCAAGTTTTGGTATCAATTATGCTTGCTATTTAAGTTCTCTTCCTTTTCTTGTTAGGATACTACCTAACCCAAAATAAAATCCTTCCTCATTTTCATATAGCCATAGGATTTTGGATTAGAGTTATAAATACACTTTTTGTGATTTGCACCATTTATCATATTCCTGATTTCCAGACACTGATTTCTCACCATGTTTGAATGACATACATCTCCAGGGTTTTTCTCTCTGAAGCCCCACAGAAGTGCTCACTTAACGCAGTTCATGTGTGCAAACAGCTATTCAATTACATTTTAAGTAAATGGGGGAAAAAAAACCTCTATTGGGCTGGGATCCATCTGTTAGAAATTTACAGGCTGATAAAGGCACACACTGTTTACAAATGAAGTTGTGTATTCCTGTGCTATCCAGAGGGTAATAGGACTATTTGAGACTTCTGGATTATTGACAGCCATAAATCATAGAAGAAAGAATGTACTGTATTCTACCTGCAGAAATAATACATAGCAAATTTGGCAAGTTTACATGTGCAAATTTTTACTGGACCTGATGTTAAAGCAATTTTTAAAAAGTTCAGGAATCCTAATATTTTAGCTGGCATTTAAACTGCAACAAAATGACCATTTCCAGTGTCTAACACCACATGTCAGACACATTAGTTACAGCAGGATGTAGGAATTATTTCCTCACCAGCAAGACTCCTTAAGCATAAAGCCAAGCGCTCTGGTGTTTAGGTCTGCATACTGAATATCTACTGAGCTCAGTTAAAAATTCATGCTGACAAAAAAATTGGCAAAAGAACATTGGCTGGAAATCTGAGCCCCACAAAAGGCAGTCCCTCAATAAAACATCACTTGAAACAACAGAGAAAAATGAAAATAATTGAAAGGCAAAAGCCCACTGAGAGAAAGGGAGGCAGGCTCCAAGGTAAGGCCAATTAAGCTGTGTTGAATATTCCTAGTACAAAAACAGACATTCAGATGCTTTGAAAAGGAGAGTTAAATACTAAGTTGGTGGAAAAGACTTGAGATGGATAGTTGTAACGTAAAATACATGAGAGCTGATAATGTGAACAAAAAGATACACTCATCTAGAAAGAGTAAATTATTCATGATATTTAATCCTTCTCTGAAAATGACGAACTATGATTTACCAAAACAAAATGGGGAAAAGGTACGCATGCGAATGAGTAATAACATTATCTCTCTCTACAGCACAAAACAAACCTGATGCCAACTTAAAGCAATCATTGTAAACAAGGTCAGAGAAGTCTTAGATCCACACATGCTGCATCGCTGGGCTGAACTTGTACTTTTAGCATCTCAGTTATGATTGAAAAAAAGGTATTCAAAGAAGAAAAACATTACTTTTAGTCATTATTATTGATGTAAAAGCAGGATGTTTTGCAGGTGGAGCGGTGATTCATAAAAATGGAAGCCTGCTTTGTACATCTCAAGGCTTTATTAAATTGAATGAATTTTAGTTTTATTATTTAAATCAATTAATTGACTCGTCCAATTGTGAGTTTGACTTTCCAGTGTGCATGCAATGCATAGATAAATGTATAGTCATGCATTTAGCTACACGCACTACATTTCACCAGTGTTGCATGGTCTGTCAGCTTGAGTGTGTCCTAATGAACTCAGATACATTTTAATGTGTGCGACAGCACAAGTTACGGCACTCTCCTTTCAAAATAAAAGCACATCTCCAGTTTGTATTTGATTCACACTTAAAGTTTCTCTCCGTTGTGCACATTAAAATCCAGTGCAGGCTGGTTTTACAGCCATTTCCAAGAGGCGGCAGGCTTTACAAATTGATAGATGGGGGTTCCGATGCTGGCTGTCGGTTTTTATCAAACACTTCTGATAATGCTGACATTACTGTAGGAGTGCTAACGATGTCATTTAAAATATTAGTTGCCTTTGTGAGTCGCTGTCGCTCAGATATTTTTATGTCTGTGAAAACCCGCCTTCTCCTGCCTGGGGTCCAATCAGAAACTGACATTTTAAGTTAACTTCCGTTGCAATCAAACTCTGTAAGAGAGTTTGATAATAAATGTAAGAGGGCTTGTAAGTTTTGGCCCATGGGGCCTCTCATACTCATACTTGATTCATGCCACTAGTGTATCACGTTTTTTATGACAATGACAAACATGCTTCATTTATTCAAACTCATGTTGAGCTCCAAACATATGACAGTAAAAATTAAACCACAGTGTGTCTGAAAAGGAAATTACAATGTTATGGTCAAATGTGTAGTTTGTTCCAACCAGGATTTTTGTTGGACGACCTAAATACTCTGGATTTAAAATGCTGCAGTAATGTTTTAACAATGTGTCAACTAACATGTTTGTACCATTATCTTTTGTTTTCTTTTTAAAATGTCATTCGTTAAAGAGAAGCAGCAAACCCTGATAAGGTCCTGAGCCTAATGAAACAGAAGAATAAAATAAAATGACTGTTTGAGTATACTGTTTTTATACAACTCTTTTTATAAGCTATGTCCACATAGTGTTGTTATACTCCTTAAAAAAAAAAGAAAAATATATTCTACAGCTATTGCCATGCACTTGTAGACTGAGACACATATTGTATATTTTTACATAGTGACTTTACCATAGTGTATGTATTGTGAACAGCACTGTTCTACCTATATTCTTGTTATATTCTTATATCTGATACTATTTTTATTGCATAAACATACAACCTCTTATTGACATTTTTGTTCATATTTGTAAATTATTAAAGTTATTTGTTGATATTCTTGTTAGTATTTGTATGTATAAACTGGATATACTTTGACAACTCCTAAAGCACTGATAAGCAGCTTTACTTTAAAATTGGTCATCTATGAGAAGAAGGGTTGGATGATTGAAGGGCTCATTAAACAGTTGATGCCTGGATGTCTCTGTTTCTTCCAGATTACGTTTTTCTAATAGTGATAGAGTCAATCATATTCTATTTAAAAGTCAATCTTCACCTGAACTGAGGACCATAATATTGACACCAAGAGGAAAACCTTTTTTTTTTTCATTTTACTCCAGTATGGGATCTTCTGGCTCCTTAATGTAGCTATTTATTTGCTATATTTCTCTTTCTGTATGCTTTTTTGGGTTTGTTTTTAAACCCGAGAAATCCCCAGAATGTTTTTTAAAGGCAGTAGTATTTCAAGAAGTAGGTACCTCCCCAGTAAATTTTTAAATTCTGTGACAAAGCACAACAAGAATAAAAACAGCTTAGGGCAGTGGTTGTCTAACTCTTCATAACTAGCCCCACTTCAGGAAGCTTGGTTGATAATGTTTGGGTTTTATTCCAGTTTGAGTTGTTACCATAAGGCCACTGGCCGCCCAGGACATCATCTTGTGGGGTGGGGGGAGTAAAGGGGAGAGGTGAAAATGTCCACCTCCAATGCAATACTCTATTCTCTTTCCCTTTCTTGCAAGTTGTCTACACTTTTGTCCCCTGGAAATCCTGGCTCTGGACTCTCCTTCTCATTGTTTTACCCCTTAATAAAAACGTAGTGATATAAAGAAGGTCTGCCACCCATGGTACCGTTTACCTTTTCTCCATGTGCCTAAAAAAGCTGGTGTACTATATATTTACCTTTGTTCCAACTCCTAACCTCACATCCGGTCTAATTTCTACCAACCCAACAAAAGAGTGAAGGGTTAAGAAACGAAAAGCTCAGGCAGTCCAAAGCCAGAGGGACTGAGAGCAAATGAGAGACAGCAGGAAGTAAGAGTTTAACTCCCCAACTAATTCCATGGTATTACAGCTGTCATAGCTGTGTTTATTTCTCGAGCATTCAACACACGTTGGTGACTCCTCAACATGCCTGGGCGTATGCTTTGCTACACAGACCTATTTATCCATTCCTGTGAATGGATTGTGTAAATTGTTTAAACCAAATTAATTCTTGCAGTCTTGTAACCGACCTCTATCATGCATGACAGCTGAGTCTAATTTAATTCGTGCGCGGAGGCTCATATAGACAGATGAAATTAGCATTGATACAAACTCTTTGAAAGCAAGATGTCAGACAGAAAACAAACACTGTCGTCTATTGTAGAAACATTCCATATATTTTTTTGATTAATTTGAGTAGATATAGATTTATGTGCTCAGACATATGACGTGCATTACTGCTTCAGTCATCTGGCGCACAAGATAAGAGATTAATTATTCTGTTGGCTGCTGAATTAACATTCTAGATATTTCATTATGTAGAATACTAGACATTCTATATAGCACAGTTCTATTGTTTTTTCTAATTAAGTACTTGCACATTTTCAACTTTGGTGTATCTAAAAAAAAATCCCTACAAAATCATGGACTTAGAGGACATTGTTGTTAAAGTGTGAATATTCCCCCAAAACATGCCATAATTTGTGCGTCTCTGCACAAATCACAGCAAAAGACAGTTCCAGACAGCTAAATGTAATCAATTATTCATGAAGGATAACTGCTCTCTGATGTGTCATCAGAGAAAACAGACAGCAGGAGGAAACAAGTAAAGAAGCACAAAAATCATGTGTTTTTGTTTAAGCCATGTAACGTTTATGGAGTGGGGGAACCTCTATCGTTCTCATTATCCAGAGTAGCACTCAATGCAATCAGTGCTCTCTGTTTGGCAGGCAGCGTGCAATAAATTCAACATGGAGCTCATCCGGTTGATTGACTGACAGCATTGGCAGATGAATTACAGTCTGACTGACTCGGAGACTGGCGGACAGGCTTAGTGAAGTGATACTGATCCTATTTACTTGTGGTTTGGGGATGAAAAAGCACAAGCATGAACCCTTCATAATATATGACGAAATGTACTCTAAATATTTCTAAAGTTTAAGGAATTTTAAAAATATATATATTTTCTTTATAACTCTTGATGAATTAGGCCTCCAACTACCAAAAAGTAATGCTTTGAGAATGTGTATGCTTTGTTTGTCTTCAAGTCGAATTAGCAACTTGGGAGCAAGTATGTCAAGTTTCTGGTTCTCTGAATACAGCGGGGAGCCAACGGTGGGAGTATGGTAAGCCGTTGCATCATATAATTTTGGGGCATTGCAATGTCTGATACAGTCAAATTAAAGCAAGTAGAATTTCAGACACCAGAAGGAGTATAATGAGATATCATCTGGGGGTGTCACTGCCAGGTAAACTATAAGTTCAGACATATTTATTTGAAAGAAATCAGATCAAGCTGCTTGCTTTTCTGAGGTAGTGGTTTTGATATGGGTGGTATGAATTGCTGCCTAAGGCAACAAAAAGCAACATTCAAAGCTCAGTGAGCCTCTTTTGCCCCTGTTCTCAATAGAGCTGTAATATACCTGGCTAGATGAAAAAAAAACAACTTGTTGGGCTTTGTAAATTTGTCTATATATAAATGTGTTTATTTTAGTATGAGGATTGGTAAGCAAAAAAATCTTTTCTCACCATCAAGCTATTTTGATTTGATTGTAATACACAGCTGCAAAAGAAAAATGAGGATAAAACAAACTTCCTGGAAATTGATTCATAATATCATTTGATTACTAGCCAGGAAGAAAATAAAAACGTATCCACTCTGTCAATTAGTTTGAATTGTCTTCCCTTAAGTGTCAGACATTAGAATTCACTGTGACAGAAAAAAGTCAGATAGGAGAAACAAATGACAAAATGTCTGTAGAATCCAATATTTTTTGTGAGAGTTCTGTAATTTGACCACTACAGATTCAGAATTCCCGACTGCCTGATAAAATCTTTCATGTAATGGACCGTTTCCAACCAATTGCAGTGTTTTTCACAAAGATATGGAATCTCCAAATCTCGCTGTCTGAGTGTTTCTGTCTATTTGTATTATGTCCGGTCTGGTGTGTATTTGTGTTTCTGTTGTTGTGAAGAAGGAATTCCCAGTAAAGAATCCGTCAAGCGTCCCTCTCCCTATTTGTGTTTTTCAGCTGGCACCTTCCTGAAAATTTTAAATAATTGATTTCCGCAGTATGTTTTCTTTAGATATGTGACATTTTATATTTAAATATATAGAGCTTCCCAGTTTGTTACTGGAATTCTATTCTACTCCTCCATGATGCATTCACAGAGCTGGTGGATGTTGGAAACCTCACACTCCTCCATCCTCTGTTTGAAGATGCCCCACTAATGGTCAATAGGATTGATGTCTGGAAACATGCCTGGCCACTACACCACCTTTACCCTCAGTTTCTTTTGTTAAGCATATTGGAGGTGTGTTTTTAGGTGCTATGATCCAAAAACATGTTAGCATTCGCTTTTCCCTCAAAGAACCTTGGTTCCTCACAGCCAGCCACAATCATGCAGCTCCAAACAATGACACTCCTTCCACACACATCTTCATATAGAGGAGATAGATTTCCATCTGGGATGACAGTTGTACCTTCTCCTACACTGTTTCCTGCATGACAATGGATTTCAGTGTTTTTTTTGAAACACACATCATGTGGGTATAAGCAAGAGCAAAAGCAGAAGGATTTCTGAAATATAAAGCCCTATTAAGTCGTTGAAATACACATGTCTATTGGACAGTACATGTACTTACATCAGTTGTGCAGAACTGAATGTTCTGCTTAACTAACATTTTGCTTTTCCCCAACCTATTAAAGATGCAGCTAATCATGTGGAAATACAATTTGAATACTTTTGGAATGACCTGGGGTGGTCAGGAATTAATAAGCCCTGTACATGAGACGGCAAGTAAAGCAACTAATCTAAATATTTAGTTTATTCTTTGGTTATTGTTGTATTAACGGAGTTCTTCAATTTGCTCTGAGTATGAGTTTATGAGCCAAAGAATCTGTATGTGTATGTGTATGTGTATGTGTACACATATCTGTATGTGTACACATACACATACAG
>CAEGAF010089090.1:0-81006 GCA_903067075.1 Micropoecilia bifurca | reverse complement strand
TTTTTGACAACATCCCAGCATGCACTGCGCGCTTCTACGGGGAAAATGAAGTCGGCAGCTGCTTACCGTAGTTGCAGTTGCATAGTTACCATAGACCTGTTGTGGCTCAATATTGGTCCATATATAAGGCGCACCGGGTTATAAGGCGCACTGTCAGCTTTTGAGAAAATTTAAGGTTTTTGGGTGCGCCTTATAGTGCGGAAAATACGGTACTACTTTAGCGTAGAATAATCAACTTTGCTCAGTCTGAGTATTTAAAACTTTCAACTAGGTGAAGACCAGATTCCTCAATAAAATAATAAAATAGTCCTTTAAATTTAGCACCAATTAGAAACCTAGGAATTAGACACCAGCTTCAGCATCCTTACCAATTTTTTGCGTATGGCCATATATTTTAAAGGACCCGTCTCCTCTTGAATGTAGATGTGAAAAAGGCAATGAAAAATCCTTCAAGGGACAATTGACAGATTTTCTTTCCTTGTGTGAACTCATTCTACACAAGGTAAACTTATTTTTAAGACATCTAACACAACTTTTTTTTTCTGGAGTTGAAAACATGTCCGGAGGTTTTCTTATACTTGATAAAAACAAATAATGAGGCCACAACCTGCAGCCTAATGAGCATTAGTACAAGAACGTACTGTACATGTGTGTATACAAACAAACACTAAAGCATGTGCTCTCTTGACACACACATGCAGCCAAACGCACTTGCTGAGGGAAAGTTGGATGTTCAGCCGTCCTGGAAAAATAAGCATTAATCACTGAATTTCAGTTTTGTTTTGATTTTTCCACTGATGTAACAGCTGTTAACATATATATTTAGATTTACTGGACTGATTTTTGGAAGAGAGTGGTGAAATTTTCTTTGATGGCAGAGCCATAGGCAACTGCCAGGATACAGTGTGCGTGTGTGTGTGTGCATGTGTGTGTGTGTGTGTGTTTTCAGGGGTAAATGGACTCTTTGGTGAGCAATCAGCTCAGGTGCAGGAGATAAAACAGGGAGTTCCATTAGCTAATTAAAGTGTGGTTCAGCACATGTGCAAACTTTTCCTCTGGATGCTGGCCTGAAACTGGAGCTGGGCTCTGGGTGCGGGTGCAGAGTGAAGCTGATATTAGCAGGTTTGAACCTCTGATTCTGTTTGTCCTTAACAAAAATAGTTGCACAAGGCTACATGCTGTGATGTACTAATCCTAAAGGGGGCTTGCATGATTCCCCCCCTTAATATTATTCAGATTTTAAAATGTGCTTTGACACTGCTGAAAACCAAATACAAAACGTTGCGTATTAGAAATGCCTGATTCGTTTTCCGCACTTTGCCGTTCAGTGTCGTGGGAATAAAAGAGGTCTGCTTATGGCTCATTTGCATTAATCAGAGACAATACCTAGGAAAAACATTGATTCAGCATGTAAGAGGTAAAAAAACCCAATTCATATTAAGTTGCCTGTAAAACTTGCAGCGTTGGCTCGGATGCAAAGAGCTAATCAGGTCCAAAAAAAGGACCTGGCAGGGATCAACTTTTAGCACTTAAGACCTTCTGCTCCTCGTTAAATAAATTTCAACAAAAGCTTTGTCAGTCATTTCCCCCGGGCAAATTAATTCATCAAGTTGGTACACGACCTTATTTCTCCTTAATTTTAAACCTATAATCCCATTCTGTAGCTGTCCACTGTCTCCATGACAGCTCTGCTGTCCATTCATCATGCTATTAGTAACTCAAAACTGTCCATATGTTACAGTTCATGTGATGAAACCGCTGGTGGAGTAGCTCTGCCACGAAAACCCCCGAATTAATGAATGTTGCTTATGTTCAGCTGGGCGGGCCAACTTCCTGTCAGGTTCAGAAAGTTTTCCAGTCAGTCTTTTGCAGAAATGTAATCAAGTATTAGAGCCTTGATGCCTTGATCCCTCACCTCCTCATTGTTGGTGTTATGTTTATAATTAAAAACCTGCTCGAATGAAGAAGTGATTTCTTTTCCAAAAAGCTTTCTGCTAACGCAAAATTTGAAAGAGTTTGAGAGCAATTTGATTTTGTAGTTTGAAATTATTTAGGTTGCTTTTTGTAAAAGAAGGATAAGCTCGGACAAGGATAGCTGAAAAAGATGAAAGAGTCTTGGCTGGATTCTTATGTTATGAAAAGATTCTTCGTGACCTGAAATGTTTTTGTTCATCTACTAGGCAACATCTCGATCTGATCTTCTAAACTAAAAAGGAAAATGTCAGAAAACCGATTAGTCCTCTGATATTTTAGGTAGCGAGGTATTACAGGTCTCTCTTGTTGATCTCAATTTGTTTTGATTTGTTTCTGAGTTTTGTCATTTTAGCTAATGCATCTTTAAATGAACCTCACAATCCAGGCACTGCACTGTGACGGATGGAGACTTTGTCACTGTTGCCACCTTTGTTTTTTTTGCGCTGGTTTGAGCTGATAAATGGGTGTCAAAGCAAACAGTTAGAGCCATGAAAACAGGCAGCGTGTGATGGTGTTGAAACCACAAAGCTCAAACAAGGTGACGAAACTAGAGAGTTTCTTTGTCACTTGTCTCTTGGGAGGTTCGATATATGTGAACCGGTCCACCAGATAATTTTTTTTTCAGTAATTTTAATGATGTAGCTTTCTTACGAAGTTTGCACTCTGTAGTCACAGACTCTTGTTATTTTTACTCTTTTATCCTGATTTAAATGCATACAGACTGTACACAGATTAGTCATTTTCATTTCACAAATTCATCTGTAAATGTGCAGCTTTAGCCTTCAGTTTTCTTTAAATACCTTTTGTCTTGGATTAATGGTGCACGAGGATCGAAGGCAGCACCACAGAAAAATGTATGATTTAGTAATAAGTTTCCTAAACATTGCATTTCAAATAATAGTTTTAACCCCATCAGGTCTGTCGGTGTGTTATATAAAGGCATATAAATGAGGGAATAAACTCTTTAGCAGCACAAATGTCATGCTGCAGGATTTAAAGGAGGACCAAAGTGCAGACTGCACAAAGACGAAAATGCCGAACCAGGTGTAATGGGGAACATGGAACGTTGATGGAGAGCAACGGAAAAAGCTGTATATTGCAGAGGGAATGGAAATGACAAAGAACTGGAGGAGCTAACGACAGGTGATTACATGCAGCTGGGAAAGGAGCAAGTAGAGGCAAATGAGGAGATGATTAACAGCTGGGATAGGGAGCAGACTGGAAGGGTGAGATGCAAAACCACGACAAGGAAGGAGAAAGGAAACCTAAATACAACAGAAACAAAGAGAAAAGAAAAAATATCCTCAACACAATGAGAACAACTGAACTAATACATGTAATACACTGAAAGAACCACACATAAGTATGGACAAACATAAAAGAAATTGAAAGAAATAACTGAAATTAAAAGTTTAAACAAATCTAATGATCACAACAATAGAAGGTTCCTAAGGTATTTCTGAGTAGTTTGTATTTTCACCAAGATGGAAAAAGGCCTCTACATTGCATTAAGCACATTTAAACTTTTTAAATGACGAAAAGATCCTACCTGGATGTTATAGATTGAGAGCAAATTATTGCATGTTTTTTTTTGTGTCCAAGTGTTGCTAAGCGTAAAACGACAGCAACTCTAACTTTAATGCTGATTGTATTAGTAATTACCCAACTACTATTTTTATTATTTATCAATCAATTCTAAATTTAATATAAATTGTAAACACTGTGAAATTTTTGTCCCCAGGGTGGGGGAATAATAATGCATATTGGTTTTGTTTTTATCAATAAAATGAGTTTTATGTGAAGACTTGGACCAGAATTAAAGAGATAGTTATTGTTGGATGTTTACACTTCGACTTATCTCCATGTGGTCATTAAATTTTAATGGTTGTTCGTTAAACTTCACGTTTACTTTTTTCAAGGCATGAGAAATGGAGCATTAAAAAAATGTTTAGTTGAGGTTGTATTAAACTGTAGCTGCAGATGTTGAGCTGGAGCTACCTTGCTTCTAACCACATAAGCAGGTATCAAAGCATTCAGGATTTGCTACATGCGATACACTTTAATTGCATTTGTCTGGAATGCAGTGTTTTGAGTTTGCCCATTTCCTCTGCATTTAATCGCGCCATGGTATTGGAAACCTGACGACCCAGAGCAGTGGCTCGATGCACATTACAAAACGCTTGTGTCATTTCTGTGTCCCATTCAAAGCCTTAATCAGTTTAACCTTTCTGCTGAGCCAGATCAGTTTACTAATACATAAGAGATTTGAAACCATAGGGTGGCTGTGTTGGTTCTCCCAGTTGATCAGGGGCCTGGGCAGGGTTGAAAAACACAGGATCTTCAATAGAACGGGATATCTGAATGAGAAAATACACAGAAATCCTTTTGGTAAACCTTATTAAAGTATTTCTGAACAATATTATATGTTCAAAAATCAAATATAGAGCCATAGGGAGTGCCCAGGTCCTCCAGGTGAGCTGCTAAAGGAACCTACAAACAGCTTTTAGTAAGTATGCCTAAAGCAATAAGTTAGCTTATGCTAACCAGTATAAGTGACTAAAACATGAACAATACGCAAAATGAGAGTCTATGAGCTTGTAATTAATCTTATAACATTGCTAGGAGCACTTCACAGTGACATAATGACGCAACAATACACACAATTAACTTTTGTTATGACTTGAGGAAATACACCACTGGGTGGATCTCATCCTGGTGCACTGTACTCTACGTTGCAACAAATAATTATGGCATTACTGACATCCCATACTAACTGTTTAGAAGTACTAGTAGACGTCACTATCTTTAGCTTGCAATTAAAAATAAATCAGTTCACTGACACTTGCTTTTGACTAAAAATCTAAAGCAAAGTCACACAGCATTGTCGTTGTGTAGAGTTATCCAGCATGATGCAGCTTTATTTGAAACTATGATACTGAAGCCGGTCTGTGCTAGAAAATCCAGTTCACAAAATCCAGCCAAGACTCCACAGCTGTGGAGCCATTTTTATGAGGTTTTTTTTTTGTCTTGGTTAGTCCTGAGTCTGTTTCTTTTAGAGTTCAAATATAAGCTGAAGATGTCCCAAAGGAAGCACATGCTATACCTGATTAGAAGAGTCTTTAGCCATGTTTTTTGATGTTATTAATGTGACTATCTCTTCCTCCTGGCATTGCTCAGACGTTCCAACTTTTAATTTTTTTATTTTTTGTCTGTACCGCTAACGGCTGTTGTTTCCAAAGTTGGGGTCTTCAGTATTGTCTTCAGAGTTGGAAAAAAAATAGTACTAACAAGTACATAAAATCAACTATTGCTAGTTGATGCTGCTTGCATTTTCCATCATATCTCTATTCCATTGACTTCCTAACAACAGTGGAAACTCGACTCACAATCAGTGTCCAAGTTCTCTTCAAATGTTATTTTGAAAATAGAAATATCTGACTGTTACAGTAGCAGAAAGAATAAAAGAGAAAACTAAGTCTGGAGCCAACTTTTACATTACTCCACAGTTATTTTTTGTTTTTAAGGCAACCGGGTTTATTGGGTCTCAGTTGTAGTGCTTTCTGTCATAGATCATATTTGTTAGCGGTGGGGAAAAATACACTTGTGACCAACTCATAATTACAGCCCTGCTCTGTAGGATATTATTAGCCAAATACAGCTTCAGTTTTTCTTTCCTATGAGGCTGCTACTAACTCCCACATTACATGCTGTGTTTATGCTGAAAACAATCCCTTTGCAAATAGCTTGAACGTTTACCAGCAGTTAGCTGGTCCTGTGCAAGTGCGGAATTTATCTGCAGCCCTTCCAAAGTTGTTAGTGTTGCAGAGGCCATTGCAGACGTCTGAATTCAGGGCGACAACTACCCGTAAAACCTTCAACCAAACATGCACACGCAAGCGACACAACTGGGACTACTTTGGATTTTGGGTCACAGCATAATCCAAGGACAGCGGTATCCTTACTCCCAGCCAGCTGCACGCCACGCCAGAGCAGGCAAACCCAGAGCTGAGGCTAGAGTATGTGAGAACAGAGCCGCTACCGTACAAAATAAACACCGAGGGAAGTATGGGTAAATTACGTAGCGAAAGACGTGTTTACGTTTAGGGTGTCGGGTTTAAATTATGCACTGCTATGTTTTGCGGTCGGTGTGCCGGATTTAATTTGAATGTTTGCAAGAAGACGTGAAGGCTGAAAGAAGAGGAGCCAGACGGCCAATCCAGCTCGTCTGATGTCATCACAGAAATCACTTTTTTTTTTTTTTTTTTTTTGCTGCCCAGAATTCATCACAAGCCGTTACGCGTGATGAGCGAGTTGGTATGCATTGACGGAGGCCTGTGATGCATTGAGATGTGTGTGTGTTTACGGTTTGGTGTGCAGCTCCTCTGACAGAGTGAGACCTTAGGTAGATTTGAATGGAAGGATCAGTGATGAATTCCACGTATTGCGGTGTTACACGGCACGTAATGTTTATTAAAGCAGTGAGATCACGCTGAAATCTCGCCTAAGTCTCTGATCGATGCTGAAAGGGAGCTTAGACGAATTTGGGAAAGAAATCCAACTAAAACCATCATAGTGGGGCACACAAGGACACGGCACACAAAATGATCCAGTTTCTTATTACCTCCCTTTATGATTGTGTGACCCCAGCCGAACTGGCACAGCAGAGATATTTAAGATGGGCTTTACCGCCGCCCCCATGGAGTTTTAACGTCCCAATGTTCTCCGTGTCTGTTTCTCTGCTTTCTGTTCACTTTCAAACACATCTGTTTCACGTTCAATCTGTTCAGCTTTGGAATCCGTTTTACATCGATGTGAGAAGGTTTATGCAGTGTTTAGTACCAGATTGGCTTTGTTATCCGGGCAGGATTGCAGTAAAAGTAAAAGACTTGTGAGTCAAAGCATATCCTCTTATTTTCGCAAAAGCTCCACCAGCTTCCCACAGCAGCAGCAGCAGCAGTAGCAGCAACAGTCTTTCCCTCTGTCATGAAGCGATTGTGTGAGAGACAAAACAAGGAAAATATCCGTATTACTTGTATAATTTTTCCAGAAGTGAGGCCAACGCTGGAATGCAAGTCATACATGAGTCAAAGTACAGTACTACTGGAAAATGAATTGTAAATATTCAGGGGAAACATTTTTTATTTAAGCTTTCCATCTGCAGATTACGCAAGATCAGCCTGTACAAGGATTGGACTCATATTACAGATAATGTAAACATATGTATGAAATATTTTTTATAGGAAATACTTTATGTAAAATGAGATACTTTGCAGCATCTGTGTAACACTGTGTTAGCTAACATCACCTCAATAGAAAATGCAATTTTTTACATTTTGTTTTGCATCCTCCAACATCTCGCTGATGGAAATAGAGAATGTTTAGCCTGTCCTCTCAGTCACACGTTCTACACTGAATACTGTTGTGGCTAAGTGATCTGTTAATGCTTACTTATGGTGTGTTTGCTGGTTGGGAAAAAATTTGGGTTTTTGAGTTTTTGGTTACCAGCTGGCAACCAATATCTTTTCTTCAGAAACATTTCCACATAATTTTCACATTTTTCTTGAGGCTTTGTTACAAGAAATCTGTCACCAAGACAGTTTCTTTAGATCTATGAAATGTTAAAATTAAATACCAGCAACAAGGGGATTCACAAAGAGAAAAAGATTTGGCAGCAATTTTCTCAAACTCAGTTGAATAATGATAAAACAAGAAAAACTTAGGTCTTTTGTCCAGCCTTTGCTGGATTTTTTTTTCTGTTTAATGAAGAAATTACTTTCAGATTCTGTTTATCTTCTATAAGCTTCTCTTGCCCAACAATACTTCTTTGGCCCCCTACTTATCGAGATTCCTAGTCTTTTTAAGTACAGTCCATGCTCCAAAACATGCTGTCCAGCTTAACAGAAAATGAGCAAACAGACAAAAGTCAAAACCCAAAGAAAAACCTTTTCTTTTGCAAGCTTAGAGAACAGTTTGGAGAGACCACTTTAAAAGAATACACAGAAACCTGACTCCTTGGAAACAAAGTACAGAGGACTCAGTTGTGGTTCAAACGTTTCTGCAATTCTGTATATATTAGTTTTCTTGTAGGTCAGAAGACACTGACTTGTAAATGGAGACTGGATTATTAAATAAAAACAGATATCTGTGATCAGAAATGTGGTAATCTGATTTATTGAAAGGTAAATGGATGGTGATGGGCCTGCTGCGAGCGCCTGAGCCGTGATTCGACTTGACACGGTAAACGTTCGGCGCAGCCTGATACGTTTCAACCAGCCGCATCCACACGACTGGAAACTGGGCCCCGAAATCCACAGAGAGCAGAAAAGAACACAACTTTGGCACAGTGAGGACTGAACAAATCGAGAGGGCACCGTGGCATCGCAGTTGCACCACATTTTTTCGGCGCAAGTCCTTTGTGGTCTGGTCCCGGTCCAGGGCGGTTGCATAAGTGCACTTTCTTCTCCTCCACTCTCCTTGGGTTCCCGAGCTGGTGTTGATCATAACGTCGTGTTGACCTATTGTTTAATTTTGCAGGCATGCTTTCTGTCTAAATGTCAGAGCTGTTGGCATCGAGGTATTTGGCTTGGCAACTCGCTGGGTTTCTGCAGTGTTTATTTGTTGTCACGTCAGAGTTATAGAGTTGCTGCAGCAGGGCATTAAACCTAAACAGCTGTGTCAACTGCGAAGCTGTTTAGAGAGCGAATAGTTTTATTTCCTTACCCACCAGATATGGTTGATATGGGATCACTCTGGGTTTGTTACAAAAATGTTCAGTCAGTAGGCAAGATTAAAAAATAAAAAATATATCCATTTTATCAGCTGAAATAACAAAAGTAGGCTTGCAGGTAAGAGGGTGAGTATAAATGGAAGTAAAATGTGATTATGTGCAGCAATAGTTCTCTGGCCACTGAAAGAATTCATATTTTAAGTAAAATAAACTATAAACACGTTCATGCAGTTAGAAAATAGCCACTGGTTGTCCTAGCAGATGCTGTGGTTTAGTGTTAGTCAGAGCATGAATAGTTAAAATCTTTCCAGTCCTGTAGCGACATCCACAGATGCCAGTTTCTCCCATTTATTGGCAACAAAAAACAAACTAATGCACTTTCTAAGGAAAGAAACTGATGATGGTTCCAACAACAAATCAATTCAAACCACACGCGCTAATCAGGCAAATTTGATTACAAATTCTTTGGTAAAGCGGATTAGCAGAAGATAAAGTAGATCAATTAAGTGTGTTATTACTTTCTTTGCTGGCTGCGTGCGAATTGGCATCCATCATCCCAACAATGGCGCTAAAATGAAATGGAGACATGCAGCTCATTCTGCAGCAGAACAAAAGGGAGTTTATAGGTCGGAGGGGGTGAAAGGGAGACGGCCGGAGAGAGCGGCGGCCAAAATGGCGGCAGGTGTGAGTGAAAGGCGCTGAATAGACGTGAGCGCCGGTGTCAAAGAACGCAGCAGGATCCTGCATTGACTGCCAGTAACACCAGTCCAGACGCCGGCGTGGAACGCAGATCATGTTTAGGATTTTCATTGCGTAAGCTCTGGTGTTTCTTTTTTCGAGGCGGGTTTGGATTTCTTGAACCGGTTTTTATA
This sequence comes from Micropoecilia bifurca, assembly GCA_903067075.1. Lineage (NCBI taxonomy): Eukaryota > Metazoa > Chordata > Actinopteri > Cyprinodontiformes > Poeciliidae > Micropoecilia > Micropoecilia bifurca. The sequence goes on along the minus strand of CAEGAF010089090.1, from coordinate 71,433 downwards.
ATTAATGCCTCGGCGGCTGCTCGCGGCTGCGGCCTTGGATCCTTTGTGTTGCGTTTTAATCGGTTCGCGCGCGCGGCTGGAATAAGCTGCGAACGCAAAATCCAGAGTCAAAGCTGGATGGCTCCACCTGAGGATTTCCGACGTCGGAAGGATCACAGCGGGATTGAAAAGCGCATCTCACAGCCGAGTCGTCACCGTGTCATTATGGAGGACGGGTGAAATGAGGTCGCTCGTTTTTAAACGGCAAAATTCAGTTTCTGTAACATTCAATCCAGCGAGGAGGTGTAACATATTCCATGTGTGTGAAAGAGGCTCTATCATGCTAAAATTTAATTTATGGTTTTGGTTCACAAAAATAGTTTCCACCTTCAGCGAGAAGCAGCAATTTAGACTTTCTCCACACTCTCCTTCATTTGCATCCGTCATCCACAATGATGCTAAAACACACATACACTGGTCCAGTTTTTTTTTTTAACCAATATTTTTAGCGTGTCACTGTAACAAATTTGCAGGATGACGAATATCCCCAAAAGTTATTGCAATAACTGGTAATATTGTTGTTTTGAGACCCTGTTCAAGTTATATAATGATAATGACAAAATAATGTAAGACCAAACTCTTAAAGGTCAATAATCTTTCAATTCTAATGGATATTTAAGACTGAAACAAATTAAATATCCAAAATGAATAAACAAAACAACAGAAACGACAAACGAAATGAATTATGAAGTCTGTAAAAAAACAGAGACCAATGAACCAAACTGAAAACTTTTGTCCTCCAGTCTTTGACGTGAAAAGAGAAAAGAGAAAGGTTATAAATTACACAAATAGGAATTAATTAGCTCGTTTTATTTTATCGTGCAATTAATTGATTTATTGCTTATTGTTACAAGCCTAGAAGAAACTCTAATTAAAAATCTGGATCTGCCATGGTGCACCTGTTTTGGTGAAAACAGGGCCAGGAGGGTATTGACTCTTCTTTTCATTTGAAACGTTACTTATTTCATTTCCAGCATTCAGTCCTGGCAAAGAGAGAATGACAGAGCCTTTGTTTGCATGTTTTCTTCCAAAAATCGCAGCCACGGTGATGGCTCTATTTGCATTTTGTCACCTTCCTAAAATAATTCTAGCTTTTTTTGTTGCCTAGATCATAAATTTTTGGCATGAAGAATAGGTTATTTTTACATTTATTTATTTTTTTATTTTTTGCAAAAATCACTTTTGGCAAAAAATTACTTAGGACATTATTGTAGGAAGGTGATGATTTGAATTAATGTTTAAAGTAGTTTGTGTCAGAGATCATAATTTAGATTTTTTTTTAAGAGGAAGAAAAACAAGGGAAATATTTTCCAGATATTTAAATAGAAATGGAAAAAATATAAACTTTTAGAAATGACAATTCTATATAAGCATTAACTCCACTTTTAGTTCACCCATTTGGTTTAGCTTAGTTTAGTCATCTGTAAAATATGCTTACATTTTTCAAAAAGTAGATATGAAATGAAAATTCAAGTCAAACTAAGTCTGTGTGATCAGTTGGATTTCTTCTAAAACAGCAAAATACTAAACTGTCTAATTGTGTGTGTGCGTGTTTTTTTTACCTGAGAATGTAACACTGCGTTCCTTTTTCCCATAATCTGGTGAACCTGTAAACTCCAGGTAGCCCATTTGAAAGAAGATTACATTTTAGCTCTCTAATTTGATGCAGGGCTGCACAGGTGTGTGCTATTTTGGACAGGGGTTCTGGGCAGCCATATAAGGTGAAGTGGTTCCATAAACCCCTCGGCATGTTGCGACCACTTTGACAAGTCTTTGCTGCAGAAACGCAAAGTTAAGATCCATCACTGCACTTCCTCCTCAATCATCCACTAACAGCCTCTGGGAAGAACAAAACAGCTCAGCTGGGTCATTATGTGAGCCCCACTTAGTCATCATAGGACTGCTTCCTGTTGTGCCATCAGCATACTTTTTAATTTGACCAAGAAACTGTTCAGGCATGAGTGCAAAAAGGCTGTTAACAGCAATTTCTCTGGTCATTTAAACGACTACTTCCTCCTACCAATTTATCGGTTGAGTTCTCGCTCTGTGTGCATCTGGACAACACTCCTTTCCTGTTTTCATCAACCTTTTTTTCTTTTTTTTTGGAGAATTGTGATCATTCTTACTCACAAATAACAAAGATGGGTATCAGAAGAAGATAGAAGATAGGCTCCGTAAATATGGAAAACAGTTGCGTATAAAGCAACCCCTTCCTTTTTGACGTATCGAAATAATATGTCCAATAATATTTTTGTTTCTAATTAAAGGCGTATCCGCAGCAGACAAGGCTGGCTGCTTGATGTGGAGTGGAAATCAAATATGTGTAAACTATGTAATGTGAATGTTTTACCTAAGCTGCTTTTAATATTACGTCCTAACAAAGTGCATGAGAAACCCGTCTCTCTTTAGCTCGTCTCGGATCATATGGATATAATTTCAGCCATTTACGTTTTTCTGCACTTTGCTGTGGTTGCCACAGGGCATTTGGAAGCAGAAAGATTAAACACACATGTTCCTCTCTTCTGTAGCTGGGGCACTGTGCTGCACCTCCTCCCCTGTGTACAGATCCTGAAGTGTTGGTGGTTTTCCTCTTAATAAACCAACTCTTTCCTTTTTTTTTACTTAAAATGTTATACATCCTAATTTGAGCAGTGGCAGTTTATATATTGTTGGCTGATTGAAAACTTTTGTATTTCAGTGTTGCTTTGTTGTAAAGAGTCCAGGATTTTTCTGATGAGCTTTGAGAATGTACAGTATTTCCTCTATCTCAGACCTTTAGAACATGAGTAACTGCAACTTAATTGCCAATCAAGATTGTCAGATAACTTTGCCAGCTTTCAGACTGATTGTGACTGTCACATTAAAACACTGTGAAATCTGTAGCCATTAACTGTGTTTTACCTGCATGTCATGACAATATCATTGCTGCAGTCTTCGGCTCTGATCAGGTGCATAATACACTTTATCCATTAAAGCAGAGATTCAACAACAAAGGCTATTGTTGGTTTATTAAGATAAAATAAATGTCAGAATTGCAAATTAAGTGTTTTGTATCACCCAGTTGTTACCCAGCCGTATTATTATGTATTTTCAAATTAAGTTTGATAAATTTCTTAATTTATTTTGCACTAAAAGTCAGAATTTCTGAGATCCAAGAAAAAAAAGCAACTTAAAAGGCTCTTGAAATCATAATACAGATTTGGGCACTGGAAGGAGGCAGAGGAGCTCGATTTTTTTCACAGATTATTTGTCTCATACCATATATTTAGAAAAGTCCCATACTGCATCTTTATAGAATGTTGTAAAAGTAAATTAGCACTCCAGTGAAAGAATCCTGCTCGGTTCTCGACTTGAAACTTTATTCAGTTGGTTGTGAATCCTTTCCCAAATCCAAGTTCAGTCTTCCAGCATCAAGGGGACACAGAAATATATTCCAAGTCGAAGCGGGACACCAAGTGACCTTAAATCTGTTGCAACCGGCAAGTAGAAAGGGATCATTTTGGAACCTGAAATGAAAATAAAAACAAATGCATTCAATGACTCTAGTAGCGACCACTTCATTGCGCAAATATCACTTTTCAACAGATGAGCCTCTTTGTCTTCTGATCATCTTCGCGTACATATATGTCTGCTTGCGTCACTCATTTAGTCTTTAAATCAGATTTTCATTAAACATGTCAGCGGCTGTATTCCGCCCAGCAGCCGTCCACAACGGCTGGTTTGTTCCCATCAGCCGCAGCTCCGGCAGGTTGCTAATGAGCCGCTGCCTGCGAGCCGAGTCCCACACTGCTGCCTTTTTGCTCCTGACACTGTTTGGTCTTTTCCCTGCCAGTCAAGAGTAATTTCCCATGAAGGCCCGAGGCGTGACGCACCACCTCTGCTCTGAACGCAGAGTCCATAATCTGTCTGTTGTGATCAGCCGCTTGTCCCGGGGTTTTAACCCTCGCTCGCGCTCCCTTCAGCCACGTCGAGACCCCGCTGTCATCCCCAATGTTTACCGAGCCGCTGAGCGACCCACTCAGCTCTGAGGACGGTGTCAAATGGGGCTGAAAGCCCTCAAGAGTGCCGGTGCCGCTCCCCTCGTGCGGCTGCCTTCTGGCTTACCCTGGACGGAGGGCTTTCAGAGAGGAAAACTAAACATGTTTAAAGCAATTAATGTGATTAGCACAGTTTAAGTTGTTTTTATAGGTAATGTCAAAGGCAAAACCAGTCATCCGTCAACCACTGACTGTTTATACCACTTTCAACCGTGTGGCGCTTTCTGCGCAGTTTAGATTTGAGTCAGCTTCTTTATGAATGGTGTACCACCTTACTGACACAGTTTATGCTTCTTAATGTACACATGTTATCTTAAGAGGCTTTTATCATAATTATGGCTGTAACTTTGATTAGTGTAGTCGGGTGAAAAAAAAACAACAACACATAACTGTCTTAGCTGACAAAATGGGACCACATATGGTTGGGCCTGACGGAGACTCTTATTACTTCAACTCTTTTCTTCTCTCGTTACCAGCAGGAGTGGCATATTTCATTTTACCAGCACTGTAATACAACAAACCTCCAAAATGAAGTTGACAGTCAGCACACTTTCTGAAAGAAGTAATTTAAACCAGCAGATTGGCTGCATTAAAATGGTTTACTTTAGCATAGATTTGTTTTTCTGCCGAGTTCCTGCGTAACGTCTATTCCCGAAGACGTTGGTGCCTTATGAGGTTTTTTTGTTTTACTCGCCAGGAAAACTTCACGCTTGGATTGTCTCTCTACAAATTATATCCTCAGATCAATAATACGCTTTTTTGTGATTAACATGGTTTTCCTCCACGGACCTCTAACTAATTTATCCCCAAATTTGTTTCAGCGAAACAAATTTCTATGAATATGGATTATTGGTGCCTAAATACGAGCTTGGTTTGTTTTCCAAAACTTAATTCTCAGCCTCAAAGTCTGCCAGATATATTATACCATGCCTTGCAAAAGTATTTATGAACCTTTTTGTCCACTTTGTCACATTATAAATAAAAACGTCTTTGTTTCAACACCGACTTGTATAAAACTGTGATGTTCAAGGAAAATTATATGTTTTACATATACAAAATCTGAGTGTTTTACAACTACCTTTCAAACCTGATGCAACAAGGTTATAAAACTGTATTCAAAACTTTGGACACCCTGAGACACAACATGGTGGTGGCAGCATCCTGCTGAGGTGATGCCTTCCTACGGCAGCGGGGGGAAACTGATGAGAGCTAATGGGAAGATGGATGGTAAAAAAACAACCCAAAACATTTTGACCAATAAAGATTGAAGGACAAACCTAAACACAACCAGGGCTAAAATAGGAAAACATGTTCCTCACAGTTTAGGAATCTGGCTTGCTATTTTCAAGAGAAGAATGAACAAATACTCGCAGCCAAATGTAGCTTGGCAAATTGTTGACTGAAGGTCTGAAGGCACCTTTTTAATATTTTTTTAAATTCCCCAACAGACCAGCATTTTGTGTTTTTCTATCACATTAGATCCTACACGCATATTCAAACTGTCCTGCTTTACTGTGTAAACTCGTCTTTGTAGCTCCACATTTTGGCTTTTACGTACTCATGAATATGCACTTAGATTATGCATCTGGCTTAGCCGCAGATGTGAATTGCACTCTGAGGACTTGTGTTCTTTTGCAGCAAAACGTCGAGCCCTGGCAACATTAATGTCCAACAGGACTTGGACAGGATTTCAAAATTTCAAGCGTATTTCTGTTTGGAAGCACTAACAAGTCCTCATATTGTACTGAGTTTGGATACATTAATGTTTGTTTGAGTAAAATTAGCCTAAAAAAAGCTTTTTTGCATGCAGTTTTTCTTTTGGGTTTTTTGCCGGTAGGCATGGGGAGGTGAAAGCATGATTTTGATCATCCTGAATGAAAGTTTTGTTTCCAAACTTATTAACTCAGAGATCTTACAAACTCTTTGTGGAGCCGTGTGACACACTGCTTGGCTTGGACAGATTAAGACTCTCTTACTGAGCCACACCGCTGCATTCAGAAACCCACAAATGAGCGCAGGTCACCTAAGACGGTTCTACCATGATGGGCTTGGGTTTCGTCTCTCTTAAATGGAGCCTTGGTGAATAGAAGGCCCAACCTGCACTGCCTGAGTGAATGAAGGAGGCTAAGAGTGTTGAGCTAAGAGAGAGCTGGAGTGCCGCTGCTCTGTCCTGAGCTGCAACCTGACCTGTTGTCATTCGGCCTAGTTAAAGGTCAGGCGAGAATAAAAAGACGTGAGCTTTAGCAGCAGGATGTCAATTTTACATTTACTGAGTTAAGCCTAACAAGACATTTTTAATGTTGGCCCAATAGATGCTGTTCTTTGTGCTTTATTTTTGTCATAGAAAATAGAACATCTTTACAGTTATATTTATTTTAAAGACAAATTCGTCTTTAGAGGGATAACTAGAGATGACGGTGTTTACTCAGTAAATTGATTTGTATATGTATAATTAATAAGTGTCAATTTTTTTCCATGTGAGTCATTATGACCTACAGCTGATGACATCAAAAGTTCAGTCTCTTGGAAAATGCAAATCTTTCATTAAAAACATTTTAATACAGAAATGTTGTGTTTCAAGTCTCGCAGGTCAAGAGGCTGGAGGTTCACAGAGTGTTTTATCCGAGCACATTGACGGAAAGTTGAGGGGATAGAAAGCATGAGGTAGCAAAAGGTGCTCAAGCAACAGGGATAAGACCTCAAGAATAAAAACACTGAAGATTTTTTTGTTGTTGTTCTTTTACAATTCATGCGTCGGAGGGTTAATTTATTAAGAGGCTGCTGTGCATTTCAAAAGTTATATTAAGTGGAACCTCCCATATTATTTCAACCTAAAACTTTATCACTCCTAACATGATCCTCCCCCGTAGAGAGTCTTGACAGCAAAAGCTGCTCTTCACCCTCCACAATTTGTTTTTGTTTGTTTCCATTTTCCATTTTCTTTGCAAGCCCAGAAGTGGATACATGAGAAGCCTCATGAATGATTCACGCGTTAACAAATCTGTGGTGCTCATTGGGTGAGTGCTTGGGATCGGATGAGCCAAGCAGGGTCAGATATGAGCTTGTTTACAGTCACTGTCACTTGTCAGTCTAATGGACTATACACTGCCGAATACTTATCTCCCGCTATGCATTACGGCAAAATAAACGACACCGTACTGCATGGCGTGCTCCAGTTTCCCCCTGCAATTAACATGACAGGCTGGGAGCCTGTCAGACAGGTGCTCAGTGGTTTTCACAAAGAGTCTTGGATTGGCAGATGCTTTCAACAGATGCGGAAAGAAGTGCTCACAGTTGCACTTCCAGTCTTTTTCAATCAGTCAATATATCTTGTAGAATGAACACTATCCTTATCAGAAGCTCCAAAATAAGTAAATGCGAGGGATGACTTATTTCTGAATCACTCAGGCACATACTTTGGTTTGTTTCCCCCCCGGTTTTCTCTTTGTAAGCGGTCTCTCCTCCTCCCACAGTTCGAGGGCTGTAACAAAGCGTTTTCCCGTCTGGAGAACCTGAAGATCCACCTGAGGAGCCACACGGGCGAGAAGCCGTACCTCTGCCAGCACCCTGGCTGCCAGAAGGCATTCAGCAACTCCAGCGACCGAGCCAAGCACCAGCGCACTCACCTGGACACGGTCAGAAAACGTTCTTAAATTCATGTTTGACCTGCTGAAAAATCACCTGGGTGGTCGGCTTCTTGACATGAACCGAAAAGTCGTGTGCAGTCGCCCAGATACAGGCTCCTTTTGTCTGTCTGCGAAACTCGAGCTGAAATTAGGTCATATTAAAAAGTCCCAAAAAATTATTTGTGGTGTAAATAGCAATAAATATATGTGAGTATGTGTTTGCCATATGATTAAACTTTAGTCATTTAATTTTACTACGTTCAAAATCTACTGCCAAGCTTCTCTGCCTATTTCTACATTTTGACAGAGTGTAATTTCTCATAAATCAGTGAGACTGTGGGACGTTTTTCACTCCCTACTTCAGTAGAGACACGCTGCAGGTCCTTTAATAATCATCACCATTAGCGCAGGCTGCGGCTCCCACCGAAGAGATTCAGGATGCAAGCTAAAACAGAGGTTCGCTTGTTTCTTCAGAGCCTACAGTATGGAAGTGGAACGGTTGAGTCATTCATCGCTGCCACCCATTAGGTGGCTGCACCGCCACCAACTTATAGCCCACTTGACCGGCATTCTCATGCCAGCACAGCCATGGAGTAAATGAGCTGCTTTGCTTCCACTATATTTCTGGTGTATTTGTTTTTCCTCCCTATAAGATGGATGCCCCATTAGTTTTCTCTATATTTTGCAAAAATATAACAGATTTTTTCTCACACTTTTGTAAAAGTATATTTAGTTAAAAAAAATAAACGACATTTAAGAACATTTAACTTAGAATTAAATGTTCTAAGTAATGCACGATGTGCACTAGTCCAGTGGAATAGGCTTAAGTTTCAGAGTCAGATTGGAGTTGGAATGCAACTTAGACTTGTCATCCTGTATGTAGACTGTAATTCACTGCACATTAGGCACAAAGTGACCAATATAACAACCTGTTTGCTAGCTGTGGCGTCATATTAATGCTCATTTTGTTGTTTTTCCAACTGGATGTTATGTTAAATTGATTTGGGTCGATGCACTTAAATACACTTTAAATATCACCCACAAAATTCAGCCATTTAAGGCATTCAGCATATCAAGGTGGGCAGCTCTTCATCGGTGCAGACAGAGCTTCAGCATGGCTGAGAATGATGTTACTTGGGGCAACATCATGCTAGCAGTTAAGTAAAAACAAAAAATTAAAAGTTCAAAAAGCCTGACTTAGCTGGATATACAACTATGCTGCAGATGCACAAAATAGTGCAAGACATTTACTCACAGCTACTCTGGTAAATAAAATGAAATGTGAGGTAGCTGAACAATAGTGCGATAGGAATATAGAAGAATTAAAAACAACAGGGAATCATTTTTTGCAAAATGCATTTATGCTGTACAGAAAGTCTTTTTATTGTGGAGGGTGTCATTTTAATGCTTAATTAAAATGACAGGAAAGATTTTTATTAGTCATCCGTACATGTTTATTTTACAAGTTTTGCCACTCCCACATTTTTCCTATTAAATCATTCAGAACTTGCAAAGAAAAGGCAAAAAGAAAAATTAATGCTGACTTGTGTTTTTTTTAATTAGTTGTAGATTTTCTTCCATCACCCACATTTTCCCAATTGACCAAATGATACAGCTAACAGACGGACCCAGATGCTGATGACTTCACACCAGCTCACGTCTGAAGTCATCGCTGAACGTGCCGCAGCCAAAAACACGTCATTCTTATGCTATGGTGACTCTTACCTTACTCAAAGCTTGTACTGGATAATTTACCCTGCTCATGTTTTTGCACTCTAAGTGTAACTTGGCTTAGTAAACGTCAAAGTGAAGACGAATGAAACCGTTAGAGACGGAGCTAATTACAGTTTTTCCTGTTTGCCTTTGAAATGACATAAGAAGTTTAGAGTATAAATTCGGTGTTATTGTGACTTTCATTTTCATAGGCCATCCCTAAAACGATTCACTAAACCTGAACCGAATTTTAGGTGGTATTTTTGCGTCCTTATCTAGCGCGTTTGAAAGCAGGTGCAAACTGACATGCAAAAATGTCTGTGGCAAACAGGAAATACAACAGGAGATGTTGCTAGTCAGTGATTTGGAACATTTGAAACCTATAAAACTATTTTCCTTTTACAGCCTCTCTGCTCTAGTGACACGTTCCATGAGGACAGCCAGTAGCAAAATCATCACTTAAATAGAGTGAAATTGCATGGTTTTTTTTTTTTGGTTTTTTTGCCTATGCAGTTTAGCACTGCTTATTTGGTATCTTTTACAAAAAACACCATAGCTTCAGCTTGGCAAAACTCTCCATTGATCAACAAAATGTGATGTGCAAATGTTTCCAGAGCTTTCTCTTTTTTGCTAATTAAGTTAATTATCCACAGCAGATCGTCTCCCAGTGCATTTATATTCCCCCTGGAGCTTTTACAACTTTAAGTGTATGTACATTACTATTTTGTAATACCATTTGTGTGAGCTACGACAGTATGGATTTGTAACGTCAGAGTGAGAGGAAAGAGAACGGGAAAATGTGGATACATATATGACTGCAAGTGAAGTTTAAAGGAGGATTTTCTTGTGTTAAAACCTCCTCACCTGATGATCTTTTCTTTTCATTCTGTTTCTTCGCCTTCTTTTTTCTTCAACTTGTGTGTCTGTCTCAGCTGAAAGGTAGGAGTCTACATTTTTTCTAACAAATTTTTTTTTTTACTATTTTAACGTATTTCTAGAATTTCAGTTCTTAAATTTTTTTCTTTAGCTTTCTTTCCTTTTTACCTATATATTTAACAAAATAAATCTTAATGTATAAGACTTGGGAGAATATTGTGATGTTAAATATTTTTTTCTGTTCCTTTAGAAACCATATGCATGTCAGATCTCGGGCTGCACCAAGCGCTACACGGATCCCAGTTCTCTACGCAAACACGTCAAAATCCACTCAGCCAAAGAGCAGCAGGTGCATAAGAAGGTAAGAGACTTGCATTGTGGGTAAAACCAGGACAAGCACGTATATCCGAGTAGTGAGATGGAATCAGGCAATTCAGCCCAAAATTATTCCTACGCCGATTTAAAATTATATTAATTTAACCAATATGTTTTATTCTAGTAGGAAATTAGACAGGCACTTCTCAAAAGATAATTGCATAATTGGAAAGAAGTATAAATGATTAGTTTAATCTATGTTTTATTCAATGGCATGTCAAAAATTGTTAATAACATTTGCATTAATTGGGGGAAAAATCTGTTTTGACATCACCACAATTAAAACGTTATTGCTTACAACCATATTACATGTTTCTGGTATGTAGGTGTTTAGTCCGAGGATTTAAGGCTGGAAGGCCTCCTGCCGGTTATTTTTCCAAAACATTAATGATATTCCCATTCGCTAGAAATGTATTAGTAAAATTAAGAGATTGCTTTCAAGCTAAATCTTTCAGGGTTACAAATAATTTTGAACTAAACTAGGTAGTGTATTGCATTTTGCAATATATGATTCAAAGTCTATTATTTGTAATAACAACACTATTGTGCACTTCCGGAAAGTGCACAATAATTAATCAAACTTCTACAGATTGTGAAATGTTGTTGGTACAATTAGAGAGAAAGTTAACACATACTCATTTGATAGTCGATGTGTGGTATTTTTATTTTTACCATAAACCTAAATATGCTTTCATAATATTAAAGTTAATGACTGTAAAGATTTCCAACATTTATGATGAGTCATTAAACAAAGCAGGCTATACACAAAGCTCATTTGTAACATTATAAAAAATGATCTCATAGGTTGGTGTTAGGAATCATGGCTTTGTGATACAGTCATCCGATCACCAGATGAGAGGAATTTGCTTTCTTGTGGTTTGAAAGTCATCAGAGTTTATACGAGCAAATTTCCTGTGAGTTGTCACATCCAGTTTAAATAAAGTAGAAATAGTCATTTCTTTATGGCCTCCTTGATATGAGAATCTAGCTGACGTGGTTGGGCTGCTGCAGGGTTCGTGGTCATCCTGTAAATCTGCTGGATCCTCCACATAGGAACTCTTACTCATGCTGGCTACCTGGATGACCAAAGCCCTTTGAACCAGGTGACTCCGTCAGAATGGACGGCTCGATCTAGGAAGCCTCTGAGGTTATGAGAACACAAAATTGCTTTGGATTATTTTAGGTTGTTTGTTTTTTTTGTTGTTCCTGATAGAAAATGTCAAAGATTTATCAAGAGTTTCCTAATCTGTTGCAATAGTGAAATTACTCAAATAATTACCACCTGGGTAGCTTTAAATTTTAGTTAAATAAACATTCTACATGTCTGTAGTATTTTGTAAATTCACACTTCAGTGATATCCGCGTCTCCATTTCTCTTGACAACCACAGATATTTTGTTCCAACCTGAGTTAACGTACTGGAAAGCTTGTTTCATTTGTTTCTAAACATATGGAGTATGGAGTGGTAAGCTAACATTAGCATATTTATGCTCTGTTTTAGATAATTTTAGATAATTTGGCTCTCAGTTGATTACAACACTTCAGCTGCAGCTGTCTCTCTTGTCTCCCCTTTGTTTCTTCAAAAGCAGAAGTAAATTAAAGTCTGCATTGGTGAATTTTTTGTTCCAGTTACAACTTTCATGGACATATTAGTAGCTATAAAGTGTGGTTGCTGTATGAGAATGACCGATTATAGATTTAGTGCTACAAAAACACGATGGTGGTCTCTCTCTCTCACACACACACACTTGGTGACTTAACAAGACCTTTGTCGATGCCGCTCCAGAGGGACGAGTTACAGCTCAGATGTGGGTCTGGTGTCCTGCAGCCTTTAGACGCGTACCAGGTCCCACACACCTCAATCATATGTTTGATTTACTGGTACTTCTTCAGTCAAGGTCTCCAGAGTCCTGATTATGATCCCAAAATTTGCAGAACACCGGTCATCAAGGCCTAGAGTTGAAGACTCCTGCTTTAGAGTAAGGCCAGAAAAACAGAGAAGATTCACAGAAAATTAGATTTCTGTGGATCTCATTATCACAGATGCAGAAAGTTTTTTAGAAAAGTTGTAGAAACATCTCACAAATACACCAACAGAGAAAAGTGCAAAGCAAAGATACTTTGTAAGTCTGGAAAGCTCATTGCCATACAGACAGAGTGGCATCTGAACGTGAATAAAATGAGAATTTTGTGATTTTAACTATGCAATTTGAAGTTGAAGAACAACATTAATGATTTTTAAAATCTAGCTGTACAGGTTTGCAATTATTGTACTTTTTTCTACTTGCACAACTTCAAATATGTACCACAGAGAATGTTTTTAAAAAAAACTATTAAACACATTACAGAGGAACTATGTAGCTCTGTTAGACATGAACAGGGTCCTGGTACATTTGGTGGCTCCTCTTGTTAGAATTTGCATAGATCATTTAAATTGGTTTGTTTCCATGCAAAGAAAGTTTTGAACAAAGTTGACAAACTTCTAGTGGGTTTAAGGTTGTGAGAGGCCATCCAGATATTTAATGGAATAAAAAGGTTGAACATTCCCAATGGGATCACTGGGCTAAAATTTTAACACACAATTTAGCCCAAGTTTCATCCAAGAATCCTTAGTTTCAACATGAAGTTGATGCTACCTCTAAATGCATGACAGTTGCTCAGCTACTTATTTAAGTAAAAGTCTAAATTTTGGAGCAGGGCCTTATTTTTTAATTGTCCCACTGCACTGATATAAAATTTGCTTCACTATGGACGGTGGTGTCGTAACATCTCCCCGTCTTTAGCTTTGAGCCTTGGCGGTTTCTGGCCTGTTTTTAAACACCGTCACCAATTTCCATCCATATTTGGCTGAGAACTGGCGTCAGATATTTGGACTTTGGACAGAGTTTGGATATTCCAACAAGACACACACGGATCCAAACTAGTCAAGGAAGGCTTTGTGAATGACCAGCCCAATGAATGGATTGTTCTTAAAAGTTGCGGTCATACCAGGAAACCGACTTAAGTGCGGTCCACAAATTCTGATGAAATGTTGGAGCACTTGGTTCCTATTTAGATGGGCTTTTTTTTTACAGGTTAAGTGTCTTTGGAAATAATTTCCCCTCTCACTAGATCAGGTTGACCGCGTTTCATCGCATTTATGTCCAGAAAGTCCATTCTTTCCCTGCCTGGAAGTGGCTAAATAACAGAGAGAAAGAGCTCATTGTTGTGGAGAGGGTTGGATAGTGGCAGGCTGGATGATGTGTTCCTCTGCTTTACGTCGTAAAAGGGGAAACACATGTGTGCTTGTAGCGTTGTTAATAAGCTGTAGTGCAGAATGCCCCAGCGGCCCAGATGTTATGGACAAATGTCAAACAAACGCTCTTACTCCACTGTTGGAGTTGGCCCAGAAAAGCAAACTGTTGAGAGTGTCGCTGTGGAGAAAACAGAGCCTCAATTACACGTGATGAATGCTTTGCAGGACACTCATAATAATCCCCAGGAGGACCCATGTGTACACATCTACTGACACAGAGAATGAAACCAAACATGGAGGATGCCAGCTGAAAAACTGTTAAGATAAACCATATTTTAAATGTTATGAAATCTCTTGTGGGAACACCAGAAATCTAACGAAAAGCAGACACAAAATGACTGCCCACTTGGCTCCTTGTCGATGCTTTCTGTCGGATAAACAAATCATTTAGAGTAGATGTCTTAATGATGCAGATAAAGGATGCTTCCAGCCACAAAATTAAAATGTGGAACTGATTTTTGTAGTGGAGCAGAAACCGGAGTTAACAATAGACAATGATGAGACTTGATGGTTTAAGAAAAAAAACTTTTCTTTTTTTTAAAATAAGAAATTGCTTCACAAACTTCATTATATCGGCCCAGCTGAAAGCATTTGCTCCAGCATGTGTTGAAAGCTATTTTCAGTTACATCGAAATGACAAAATATTTAGAGAAGAGCTTTCTAATAAAACAATACAGCATGGGTTAAAGTTATCCCATATTTTTTCATTCAACACACTATGTTGATACAGATAACAGTCAGCTGATGCACAGTTCGATGTTGTCCAAAGCTTCCAGGGTGTATACTCTCATTATCTGTTTGCATGCAATGCGATAGGAATATACATGGCTATAAGTGAATTCTGCTGCAGCAATGCTGCTCCACACATCTGATACTGCAGCAAGTTTTCTTTGGACAATTCTACAGTTTGGGAGTTGCCACTTAAATGCCATAAATAACCACATAAATGATGCTCTGGTGACACAGGAAGAAGGAAAAGTGATGTTAGTAGATTTCATGCTATTCTATGCAAGCTGCAGAGATGAAGATTTATATATCACAGTATCCCAAGGCAAGTAAGTTTTCTGATTGGTTCAGTTAACGGTTGTTTGACCTCTTGGGTGCACTAATAGACTTTCAAACCTTCACCACAAACGTACCGTTTCATAAACCTCTCTTCAATTATATCCATGTAAATGTGTTTTTAGATACAGTAAAATACGATAAGACAAAAGCAGAATTAAAGCAGCTAATTTTCTTTTTGTTACATTGATTACTGTGATAGCATTTTCTGCTGTGATGTGTTTTCAGTAAACACAGTTAAGGTAAGCAAAGAAAGATAACAAAAAAATCTATGGTTAAAACCGAGATCAATTACCCATAAATAGTCAAGGACATCAAGAATAAAGGAAATTGTCTTTCCTTTATCTTTTCAATACAAACAACACACATTTATTTTCTCAATCATTCATCAACATTAACATCACAATCTCATTCTGGAGAAACCAAAGAGATTTTTTTTTAAAGGATGTGTACTTTATGAAATATGTTATAATATGTATTATGTTTGAATCGTTCCCTGTTGTGTTCCTCAGCTGCGGCCCTGCCCACACCTGGAGCAGGATGTCCTCGGCGACTGTCTCTCCATGCAGCAGCTGCAGAGCTCCAGCTCCTCGCATCAGATCTACAACGGCAAAGATGTTCGTTCCCCCGCACTCTGTCCAGACATCTTCACAGGTACACAGACGGCAGAGTAGCACCTTCCCTGTGAAAGCATTTTACTCATGCTAAGGAAACATATCCCCAATTATTTCTTGCTTTTAAAGAAGCATTTTAAAATGATTAATTCAATGAATTTTAACACACTTTTTGTCGTCTTGTTCCAGTTAGAAGACGTGTCATCGTTAGAGATGGGTCAACGCGCTTTTTCTTTATTTTCCTGTCGTCAGAACCGAGAGATAAAAAAAAGTTTATTTTACAGCAGCTTCCCATGGAGGCTGACAGGAACAGACATCAGGTCACTTTCCCATCTCCCTGTCGCTGTACTTTTACTTGTTTCCTGCATTGTGATTGATCCCAACCAGTCGGCTGTATGACAAGCAGCCCATTTCTCTGGAGAACGCAATAAATGTTGAAATGTGGTCCAAAATAAATCAGCCTCTGAAAGGAAAACTGAGTTGCTCTGTATTTGTACTACAGAGTACTCCATGTCTTTGTTTATAACTGCATTCAGTCTTCCTTCTTCCTGATGTTTGACTAAATCTGTGCGTTTAAACTGATTGTTGAAGTTTTTCCAAATTTTGACTTGAATAACTGGGCAGCAAAGGCACTAAAACACTGTTCTGTGTTTGCAGAGTTTGAATGACAATTGACAGCTTCTTCAATTGCAATCATCCTCACTTTCTCTACAGCCACTGAATTTAGACAGAGTTTTTAAGTGCCTGTCATGTAACATTTAGTCTGGGACGACATGCAATCCTTGTCAAAGACTAAAACTTGATCCCCCTACCGACTGTTTTATATTCTTGTCGACTTCTTGCCATGAATGAAAACATTCTTTCATTTCTTCCAATTAAATCAAATATTTGTGGCCAGCTGACCTGCAACAGTGACACTGGGGCTTATAAAGACTAATGATAGGAGTGCATTTCAATGTATTTTATAGCACAACATGAATGGCTGTAAAATTGAGAAAATGAAAATAAATTACTCTTTAGAAATGTTTTATAAAGAAAAGTATGCAGGGTATGGATTATTTACACATTATATCTGATCAACAGCTGAGCGTTTTCGCCGTTCTTAAATCTTAAAAAGAAACGTTGCAACCTCACAGTCCAGCTTGACTTGTGTTTCATTGCTGCTTATCATGTAGTGCAAAATTCTGCAAACAGGAGGCTAATGTAGGCATGCAAGGTCTTTAAATGTCCAGTTTTCTGCTTGACATGTTTGGCTCCCTTTGAAAGCAAACATCTCGGTGGACTGAGTGAGCAAGAGAAATAAATGGATTACAGCAATCTAGGAGACACGAGAGAGATGCCCCGCAGCTTCCGTTTATGGACACATCTGTCCCTGTTTTCTGCTTGTAGTTGGTCCAGGCTCCCTGTTGTTTTCGGCTATTGCTGCTGGATCTGCTCTGACATCAGCGAACGCTCAACTTTTCCCTGAATGTCAAACAGAGTCTTGGCTCCTAAACTGCTCTTTTCTGTCGTCTTTAGGTGGATGCTGCTTGTTCTCATGCTTTAACAGGTTTAAAGGCCTCCAAGGGGCTTCCTCGTAAGCAAGCACCAAATTAGGCTCTCCTTAGTGCAGCAAAGACATCGCAGCCTTGTGGTTTGGATTCAGGATTCCAATTTACACGAGTTTCACTTTGTTTGATGGCTTATAGGAAGCATGAAAGAAATGGGGCAGGGCTGGCAGGTATCCAGTCATTAACGTTTGCAGGGCAGAAAGTGAGTCACGGTTCCAGTAAGAGTTAAACGTGTTTTCCTGTTAGCTGATTATAAGTCTGCACCTACTTACATGTCTGCAGTGAGGCTTACGAGAAACCCCTCTGTGCTTTATGGGGGATGATTATGGTGTTCCCTGATATACCTGCATCGACTTATCAGAGCTGAGAACAGAGGTCGACATATTCTGATTGTACAGCTGGAGGGACTTTAATCAGTACATGGCGTCAATGTATTTTATTGGGCTGACATGATTGTGAAATGTGAGGAAAGTTTTTTTTTTTTTTTTTTTTTAAGCAAATCTGAAAAGTGTGGTGTGCATATTTGCTAAGGCCCCTTTACTCAGATACACTGAAATAAAATTCAGTGCAACATTGCCTTCAAAGCGCATCTTTTTAGTCGATATTATTCGCTTTTGAGGGAGGTGATCTCACTGTAAGGGCTTCTTTTCTGTGAAGATTTCTCTGACGTTTGTCAGCACAATTCAACAATATTGTCCAGGATGTATGGTGAAAGTATGCATCAACCTGGTAACACTTGGACAGTGGCACCATCGTGCTGTGGGTAAAGCTGGTCACAGCTGATGGGCAGACAGATAGAAATAAAAACAAGGAAGAAAGCTGTTTGAGGCTGCACAAGAACGAGACTAGTATTAAGGCTCATCTTTCAGCAGGATAATGACTAAACAAACGGAAAGAGCGACATTATGGTGGTTTAGATCAAAGTGCATTCATAAGAACGAGATCGAATGGCCCAGTCAAAGTCCACACCGTATTCCAAATGAGAATCTGTGGCCAAAGCTGAAACTACCCAACGGTGTCTGTTTAATCAGACTGAGCTCTGGGTGATTTTTAAAAAGAAACAGGGGAAGACTTTTGTTTTGGGGCTTGAAACGCTGCTAGAAACATATAGTTCCTAAAAGAATTGCATCTGCAGTTACAAAGTAAATAAATATGTCTGCAATGCATTTGAGTTATTTTCAAAGGATTTTGAAAAAAAAATCAGATTGTCTTCGTCACTTTGCAGTTTTCCTCTCCTTTATATGTTTTCCTCTCCTTTATATGAATTGACGAAAAAGATGTGAATTCTAATTCTTAGTCTCACATGGTGGCATATTTTCAGTGCTCCTTGAAAAACTTGCATAGCAAATTGTTCTTTGTTAAACTAAAAAGCAAAAAATGATAAAACTTTGGCAATTAGAGATATTTGTCAAATCCTTTGCCCAAGTAACAGCAAATGATAAGTCTAGGGGTAAAAAGGTTTAAGGTTTGTGACTTATTATTAATGAATCATGTGCAATATCAGATCAGTCTGCAAGAGCCAAGAGCGTTTTTTCTTCCCTCCATCTTCTCCTTTGCGCCAATTTTTGTTGCAGTTTAACTGTTCCAGACAGTTAGTGCTCACTTACTGACTGCCATGAAAGAAATCAGAGTAGATTTACAGTCAAAGGAGAGAAAGAGTTGATCAAGTTGATTCAATGCTAACTAGATTTGTTGTCAGGAATGGGAAGTTCTGGGCCGAATGGGCCTCCAGAGGAAAACTTCTCCTAAGTTGATGAAATTGAACTGCTGGAAAATTATTGTTTTTGAAAGCTTAGAAGCAGTGGAGCAGATTTGTAGGAAGAATTGTCCGTGTAAATCTTAGACGTATGCGCGAAGCGGTAACAAATGAAAAGCAATTTTGGAGAAAATATGCTCAGGCACAAATGGCCAAAACCTGATGGTTCCAGCTTCTCTGCTTTATCCTTTAAACTCAACACCTTCGGGCTTAAAATTTCTAGCCAGAGCAAACAAGAAGATTTCAAGATGTCACCTTGGGATCTTGAAACTGGGCAAGAGTCGTTTACGGGAGAAAAATATCGAGAGAAATTTGATATTGACAGTTTAAAGCTTGTGGAATGATTTGCACTTAACAACACTTTTCCTCTTGAAATAGAAGAAAAGCTGGCATCATGCAGCCAGAGTATGAAATAACAGTTCCCCCTAACGGTACTGTGCCAAAAACTATAAATTAAATAACCTTAAAGTGGAGCGTTTCTAAATGAAACATTTTGACATTTTCTTTTGGTAACTTTTACAAAGTTCTGCGTTTCATGCTCACTGTTCAAACATATGTTCTAATTTAGCCGATTATTGGATAATAAGAAAAAAGCGGAACCAGGCCAAGTCCCTGTGGCAGCACAAACAATGTACCTTAAATTACAAACAGCACAAACAAGGAACATTTTCTTCTGCAAAGCACAGTGATTGGATGAAGGTTGTCAAAACAAAACCCTGTTACCATGAAATGGCTTTTAATTTGCTCAAAGGAAAAGACGGTGCGCAGGACCCTTGAGTTTATCTGGCACGTTTACCGAATTAGCTTTGTTTGTCTTTCAGGCCTGTACGCTGGCTCCAGCAACCCCCATCAGAGCGCCTCGGCGGAGCTCCTCTCCCATGCCCCCAATCCTGCCTCCGTCACAGACCTGCCCTCCCGACAGCACCGGCTGGATCGAGACCTCGGCAGCCCTCATCACCTGTCCCCTCTGGCATCCCTGGATGGCGCAAGGGACGGGTGAGTCCTCGCCTGCTCACGTCCCGCTGGATGCGAAACAAACTGCTTGTAGATGTGGAAATGCGTCACACTCGGCTCAATATGGGTCACTGTAAGGGATTAGAGAATAATAAATGTGTCATCGGGGTGGGAAGCATAAACATTAATCTGTTAAAAAAAAAAGACTGAGCTTGTCCAGAATAATGAGGGGAAAAAAATACAAAAAAAAAAAACATAATCTTGTCAGAATCCTGTCATAGGACCAAAACTGACTCACTTTCCATGTGCTAAAACTAGTTGCATTGCGGGAAAAAAAAAGGTCAAATTGAGTCAAACCTTTGAACATACATGTGCATAACATAAAAAAACGCCTACTTTGTCATAGTCGGTCCAAGATTGTATCAAATCATTTCATGTAGCGACACACTTCCTGAAAACCTCGTCTCCCACAAGCTAACTCACCATTCTCCATTCAGCAGAAGTCGTGTTACAGTTCAATAGAAAAGCGACAACTTATAGTCCAACTCAATTTGTTTTGCTTGATGTCAGTTCAATGTAAAAATGACTTTTTCTGAGTTTTATATAATGTTGTGCTGTTCCCTCCTCAAAACAGACCTGAACTGTTGCCTTGATTCTTTCCTTGAATCTCCCATAGCTGAGTAGTTTTTCCCACAAAGCATCACCTATTTCCATTCACCCTTTTCAGCTCCTCCAGACTAGCAGCAGCAATCAGACTAGCAGCAGCAACCTGGTGAAAAGCAAGGCTGATGGACAGCTCATTGTACAAACTATGTTCAATCTGGAGAGACTCAGACAGAGAAAGAAAACAATTAAAATGTTTATTGACAAGTAAACATTAAAGTTCTTTGGCGTTCAGGCTCCGCCCGAGGACGTCGAGCTGAAACTGCGATAAGCTCGATAAACATTCCTGATGCTACAAAGGAATGTAATCCCCCCCCGGGGCCAGTACTGGTGGTGGAGGTTGAAAAAGGATGTGTGACTGAAGAGCCGGGAGTGGAAGGTGGAGAAGAGGCGGAGGTAGGTTGATCACAGCTGGTAAGCGGAGGAGGCCATGGATGAAGGTCCTTATCAACTGGAGCTCGGTCGATGATTGGCCATGATGAGGCTTGGTCCAGCGCTGATAGGTCCAGGGAGTTGAGGGGGTAGCGGTGATTGATGAGGCAGGTGTAGCAAGGGTCTTCCAGACTGAATTTGCGCCTAAGATTCATTTTGAGTCAAACCCTCCTAAGAATAGTTTAAATTCATGCTTGAGACATACACTTTTTTTTTTTGTTTACAACTAAAGGTCACATAGTTTCTTGGCTATGACATAACCAAGTAATAACATAACTTGGTTAACTTGCTTTAAAGTAGTAAAACACTGCCTGTAATAACTGTTGTCTCTTGCACAGTGTGTCGTCACCTCTGCTCCTATTATCATGGCTACTTACAGCAGAAATGATTATAAAACATATTAATTTTAATCTTATATTTGATCTGTATATAAACAATTGACCAAATGGAACCAAAGCTCAAACACAAGTAGTAGAACTCAATATATTTAAAAACTGACTAGTTTTTCATTCTTAAAATGACCAT
Source organism: Micropoecilia bifurca (assembly GCA_903067075.1). Lineage (NCBI taxonomy): Eukaryota > Metazoa > Chordata > Actinopteri > Cyprinodontiformes > Poeciliidae > Micropoecilia > Micropoecilia bifurca. The sequence continues at coordinate 49,917 of CAEGAF010089090.1, read as the reverse complement.
TAACATGCATACCTCTGGTGCATTTGGATCCTTTTGGGATCCCAAGCTCAGCAGGGGACCCGGAGCGGTCGCAAAGACCTATTTTGCCCTGAACCTACTATGTAGTTTGTGTCCGCAGCAGTTTATTACACAACAGCCTTGCATCATTTGTGAGGCTAACTGCCTGCAAATAGCCTCACAAATACGTAGGATCAGCAACACTTTGTAAACTCCCTCCATCGCTCCACTTTTCGCCCTCTGCTTCCTTTATCTTCCACATCTTACTCATCTTGAATCCAGGCCGAACCCTCTTGGATCACGTTGGGCCAAAGCCTCGAGGTCCTGTTGAGACAACCGTTTGGCTTTCGTCCTGGAAACAAAGTGCATAACCTCTAAGAACACCCCTCATGGGAAGAGGGGTAGCTCTGGTCACCACAAGGTCAGCGTTGACGCACGACCAGCTCTGTTTTGAGGCAGACCCAGATTATGCTTGCATGAGAGTGAACTGTCAAGCACTGTGACGTATCATCTGGTTTGTCCTCCGCTGCGTCTCTGGATAATCCTGCCAAAGGGTGCATATTGTTCTGTTCTCCTGCAGGTATTCATCTTTACTTGGCCACAATGCTGCTGTTCATCAATCTCAGTCAAATGGCATTAAATAAAACAATAACTTGCATTTATTACGGTATCGCAAAAGGTGATAGGTCTTTGTCAGAGCCTAAAATACAAGCAGTGCATTCATCTTCTGATGAATACTCCCAACAGGATTGTACAGCATGTTAGAAAAGTCAGATCATCTCAAACTGGTTCCTTGAACATGACAAGCAGTGCACTGTAATTTAATGGCCTCGTCCTTCCAGCTCTCAATCCAATAGAGCATATTTGGGATGTGGATGAACAGGAGATTCACAGCATACATGTGCAGCATCTTGTAAAAGATGGACCATAATTTCTGAGGAAACTTTTCCCAAATGTGTCACATTTTTCACCACAGCAAATTAGGGCGGGTTCTCAAGACAAAAGGAGGCCCATTTCAGAAGTAGAAAAGTGTACCTAATAAAGTGAGCAATAACTATAAGTGTAATATTGTTATTCCAGCTTTGATTCAGATCGTTTGTCCTGCTTTACATTACGCAGATAATGCAAAAAAACCTGCAGAAGTCCAACTATGATGCAAAAGGATGCTCCACCCTCCTTTCTCTTGTACCTGCTTTGCTCAGCATGTTTCCTATTAGAGATGATGATTTCCCCAGAGAGCAGAGTAATGGAGTCCGGGTGTTGTCAGAGAGCTGAGCGTGAACTGCACAAAGAAACCAGAGAGAAAACTTTTATTTTACTTTCAAAAATATTGGGAAACGCTGGGTTTGGGTCGTAAAATATCTTGCAAAAGACATTGCTTCACAAATCCGTTGTTTCTTTAACTTAGGTGATCCACACTTTGAGTGTCTCAGGTTCCATTTTTTTTCTTACATGTGTACTATTTGCACTTACATGTGTGCAGTTGCATGTGGAAGGTGAGTGTACATGTAGTAGTCCAGGAAACACGCAAGACCTCTTGCGATTGTGGGCTACAGAGCAGACCTCTTAGCATCCAGTACAACCATCGTGGTGAAGCAGGCGTGGCGTAAAACTTGGAACAGCCTGGAAGCATCTGGAAGGCGGTGTGTTGTTTCAACCTTTGAAAGCAGGAGGAGACCGCTGTCAAAATTACGTCGCGGTTTCTGCAGCTCTTTTCTCAACAGCATGCACAATTACCATTGCGAGGACAGTGAGAAGGACCTGAGTAAGAGGATACTGAGTTACACAGGAGGGGTGACATATTGGATTTGAGTCTTTGGTCTTGTTGTTTTGGGTTTCTTGATGAGGAACATGTGATCATGGTCATGTTTGTGTGGTTAGAATCCCCCTTTATCCCTACGTTTAACCTAAATCCTCAAATAGGTAATCTAACTTGTTCACTTGGATCTTGGTGTCTGTTTTTTTTTATCGTGCACATATTTCAGATGTGCTGACAAGATTACAGCAATTTCCACATGACCAGATTAGTCAGATCTAGACATTTAACCCAGAACACACAAGCGCTATGTCGCTCTTATCTCATGATCACACAGCATGGACGGTGGGTGTGTTAAGGAATCGAAAAGCGAGTGACCTGCATAAGACATCTACTTCCATTTGTCAGAAAATGGGGCATTTGATGCGCATATAACGCCTCGGGTATTCAGCCTGCCGCCAAGGTCAATATCAGCCCCGGCACTTGTTTTCCCCAAAAGGTTCTGGAGGACATTAGACATTTTGAGAAAATTATCAAACTTAACCTGCCTCTTGTGTGGCAGCCTCTGACCTCCTGGTTAAATGTGTTTACTCTGGCTCAAATGGCTCATTTAGACAGTTTTACTTAGTCAATACAAGAGTCATTTTTCTAAGGCTAATATTAAGATTATGCCAGTCAGAATGGATTTGGCAGTCGGTGTGGGCCGGCTGTTGAAGAGATCGGTGGTAAATGTTGTGATTCACTGCTGCAGCCATATGTGGTTATATAATTGCAGAACGGAGAGGACGGGGGGAACTGCCTTCACCTGTGTATTGATATTAGAGCCCCTCTGTAAATATTAGTCTGAGGCGGTTTGATACCTAGGCAGTGACTGACATGGGCTAATTGAATTAAAGTGGCAGCATAGAGCTACATTAAGTCCCTGTTCTGAAGGGAGTCCTTTATAAGCCTTCACTGCCTGTTTTCCAGCCATTATCTTCACAAAGATCCTGAAAAGGAGATTCAGCACTACAAACCAAATGGAAAACATTTTTCGAGGTCACTAATGGCAGAATGTGGTCTGTTGCTCGTTTTGCGGTCCGCAGTTAATGCCGGGCTTGTTCCTGGGATCAAGATATAATGAGGTTTTTAAGTCACGTTTTCAAAACCTGTAGAAATAAAAGACTAGAAAACAAAACACGTTCAAATGTTTAAAGCAGTTTTCAATAGACATGCTTTTGTGAGGTATAATGTACATTTGCGTTGTTCTATGTATTGTAAAGTAATACAAGAGCAATCAAAGAAAATCATTAACCTCAAAATTCCTTTAAACTATCTTATGGGAGCAGAAGTACAAGAGACATGGCAGCTATGATGTGTTTATAAAGACACTATACACTGTAAAAAAATAAATGAATAAAATAAAATTTCAAAAGGGCACTTTTTTCCCAAAGTGAGAAAAGGGCATGCACTCTAGCACCCTCTAGTGCCTATCTGTGCACTTCCCTCTTGGACACTGACAAACAGCCAGCAGAAAAAATACTTTTTACTCTTTTCCCATCTCCTATAAGTAATAACAAATTTGGCATTGTTGGAAAAAACATCAATCATTCTTATTAAGATAACATTTTTGAAACTGCAGCTGACGGCGCAGCTTTAACTGAATGAATCTGATAATATTAGCTTGTTATGCCTTAGTTACTGCAAAAGCAGAATGCCAACAGGTAAAATACTCAGCTCAATGAACTTTTGCTTAAGTCTATTTATATACATCAAAATACTAACAGATTCCAGACTCAATTAACTATGCAGAAAGCTTACTCAAGAAAGACTCAGGCAATTCACAGGCAGCTTTTTGAAATAGTGGAAATTATTAAAGATGATACTTTGACACTTTTTCTCTGTAACTCTATCCAGAACCCCAATGGAGCTCAGGACGTTCTTCTATTCTTCTGCCCTGTAGGGTTGGCTTAGCTTTAGCTTAGCTTTGGGCAGAATCCCATTGTCTTCTCCAAGGCAGTGTTTTAATTCTCTAACCAGAAACAGAAATGTTCCCAACAATATGTGCCAAAGAGGCCTCTGTCATCCATCAGTTGGGCCTTACAGGCCAGCTACAAAGAAGGAGATGAGATGGGGATTAAGGTCTGATCCCAAGTCTCTAGAGGGACAGTTAGCTGCAGGTGAACGAAGACGAACGAGGAGCAGTGCAGAACAGTTCATGAATCTTCAGGCTTTTTGCTTTGTCTGTCCAGCCATATAAAGAGTAACTTCATTTTAATGAGACTCTTTGTTTATGAACAGCAGTTTAGATGAATGCACCTGGAAATGCAAGTGTTCTGGCTTTTTTTCCCTTATTTTACTGAGCAAATCTAATGAACAGAGGTGTAGCTGGAGCTTAGAAGGATGTTTAGTTTTAATGTCATCCCATTAAAGATTTTTTTCTGGCAGTATTTGTCCCTGTTTGCACTCTCAAGTACACACTTAGCAGGTCATTGTCAGGGTTTCTACACAGGCTTGAAAAATGTGTAAAGTGAGGACTTTGGTTCAAGTATTTTATAGGTTTGGATACAGATACAGAACACAGGATACAAAGGGAATATTTGGATTTTCAATGTTTAATTTTTCCCTCATTAGGAATATGTTACATTTTTGTTACATCTACATCAAATTTCCTCAAATCAGTGTGCTATTTTTTAAAATAACAGAAAGGGAATAGTTGTATCCATCAATCAATACATTGTTAATCAGCAGTCCACCCATCCATGTCAATCTCTTTCAAATGTCCATTGGTCCTATTGTTGTTTTTGCAGATTTTTTTTTTATTAACATAAACAATGATTCACAGATTGGGAAATTTGGCAATTTGTGCCTGGAAAATTATGAAACGTTAACCTAGAAAAGGTGTAGCAACCACGCATTAGACGTTTCGCACTCTGGATTTTCTCTGCTTTTATGAAATATTGTCCATCAAATGCGATATTTTCCATTTCATTCATCTGCCAACTCCAGATTGAACAAATCCTAAGGCCAGTAATCAGATTGCTTCGTCATCCCAAGAGGACTGGAGCGGACTGGAGAAATAAAACGAATTTGGACTGGAGAAATAAAACGAATTTGTACAGAACGATCAGTGAGAATGAATTTGAGGCGATAGATAAATGTGGCACATGAAAGATCTTCCTCATACCTGGAGCCTGAGATGCTTTTAGGCCAGCCAAACATGCAAAATCAAGGCACGGAGCAGCTGGCAGTGATTAGCTTGTGATTCACTTTAGCTGCACATAGAGGCAGCTTGTAAAAATATGAACAGTATAACTGTTTCCTGAGTTTGCGCTGACAGCAGCTCCCAGGGGAACTGTGCTCTCTACAGGAACACATGGCTGTACTCTGGGACTGTGCCAACACATGAATTAGTAAAGATTGCTAACAGCTAGCTTCTTCTGGGCTGCAGTCGGACAAGTCGCCACACAAGCATCCTCGGCTTTTGATGCACAAGAAGTCAAATGTAACGTTTCCTGATGTCATTTTAACTTTTGGATAGTAAAAGGAAAGCAAATTGTTTAAATTCTCCGCAACTGTGCTTTGTATGAGAAACATTTTGAGATGCCAGTGCTGCAACCAGATTTAGTTTGTGTCAAACCTATACGAATAGGAATTCTGTAAGGTTTGTTAAAATTTCCTTGATCATTTACATAAAAATTATGATAATATACATAGTTCCCACCATATTTTAACAAGTATTGCATCTAAAATTGTCAGACATCAAATCTAAATATATTTTATTACTCCTATTATTTGCTGAAATGAAATAAATTGGCTAATTTTCTCAACTTTTGTAAAATTCTAAAGTTTGTGCATTTTATTTTTTCCTTTTAAATTGTAAAGCCAAGTGTTTTGGCTATCCTTCTACAAGCTTCTCACAATAAATAGCTTGAGTTTTGCCCTACTCCTCCTAATAAGAACTGAGTCAGGTTTGTTGGTTGATTTGCTCATATAAACCATTTTAGCTTTGCCTGAATATTCGGGGCTTTGGGAGGTACACAGTAAAGCATTAATTTTGTTGCCTTTAAATCACTTTGTAGCTAATATGTGCTAATTATCAAGTTGGAAAACCCATTTGTGCCCAAGCTGTAACTTTCTGGCTATTGTCTCAAGACGTTGCTTAAATATGTCTGCACCGTATTCTTTCCTTATGGTGATATCTTACGAGGTGCTCAACTCCATCTTGCAGTAAAACATCTCTATTCTCCACAATGGGGATTGTTTTCTTAGGATTAGACACTTTCCTCTGAAAGAGCTCAATTTTAGTTTAATCATACAATAGGACACGTCTCCAAAAGTAACACTTTTGTCCCTGTGTGCATTAGCAAACTGTAATCTAGCTTTTTGTGACACTTTTGTACAAATGCCTTCTTCTTTGCTGAGCGGCCTGATAGCCCACGTCATTAAAGGATTTGTGTCATTCTTGTAATCATCTTCAGTCAGCATTTCTGAGATGCTGCAGTAAATCATTGTAATGAATTATTTTTAATTTAACCACAACTTTGACCTAAATTAGTTAAAGAATGAAAACAGACTTCAATATTTGATAGAAATTATTTAGTGCACCATATTAACAATATAGATTCTGCATGTCAAATTTATACTTAGAACTATCTAATTATGTTGTGAAACTAAATTGAACAAATTAAATTAAAGGAAATGTATTTGTCTAGCTGGAAACCTGATTGATCTTTGTTAAATCTACAGATCTTTAAAAAAAAAAAAAAAAAAAACTGACAACATAAAGGAGCAAAAGCTTGACCTTAGAAAACAGCCATAACCTTTCCTAAAAATATCTACAGATTTACAAGGATCTCTATTGATGGAAGGTAAATACTGTGAGCCTCAAGCTAAATTTTCCGGCTGTTAAAAATAAATCCAGTATTGGCAGCGAAGCTGCAAAGTTGCTTCTCCTGCAGCTCGACGCTACCTTCTCCCTTCACCGTCCAAACGTCCTGCTCAAGCCCCTGCCAGCACCTGAGAGTTGAGCGGGACGGGCTTCATGCACAGAGCAGCAGGTCATGCAGTGGGGCTCCAGCCAGGCCAGCGAATGAACAGTCATCTGAGGGCTCAGCCGCCTGGAGCAACGCTCTGTCATCACGTTCGCACAGAGCTTACTGCAAACCATATGCCTCCGCAGCACTGCAGCACGCAGTAACACAGCAGCAGTTTATGTGTTGGCATTCCTGATATGCAGTCGTAAGTAGCTGCTGAATTTACTCATTTTAAAGGAACGTCTGTTACCTCCGAGTCTGGACTTGAGTTTATTTCATTAACTGAATGTCAACTGTTTAACGTCAACTTATTTAATTGCTTGTTCTGAGCTGTAGGCAAACTTTGTTTTTGCACGACTGATGCTGCAGCATCCTCAGAGTATGCAAGGGCTTTTTTTGTGGGGCCTTTTTTTGTAGTACCTCTGAAAATCTCTTTAGTTTTAAAAATATTTTTCACTTTACTTAATATGTAAAATGAAAAATATTTTACGACAATTTGATAAATATTTTACAGTTGATGTTTACACAGTTATCTTTAAACTTATGCCATGTTTTGAATGGATTTTAAAAGCTTAGTATAAAATATAATGGAAAGATTATGTTTTCTTAAGTAATTCAATTTAAGATGTGAAACTCCTGGTGTAGATTCATTGATCATTTTTAACACATAAGTGTCAGATTACGACCTGTACCATCATAGGGAAGACTTTATTAAAAACAAAAAAAAACGTCTGATAAAGAAGCTGGATGTCACAAAGTGCTGTCACCACGGATACAAATGGAAAGTTATGTGAAAGAAAAAGTGGCTGAAAAAAATGAAAAATAGTGATAATTGCAGCTTTAAGTAGATTTTGAAGCAGAGTACATTCACGAATTTGTGAAATTCCCCAGCAGTAGTAAATGCTCCAATTGGTCACCACACAGAGACATTTCCAGCATAAGACCTGAAACTGTTGCACTTCTTGTGCTGAGCCACTGTTGACCCCAACATGATGCCAGAACCCTTGGAGCCCTGTCATCTGCTGGTGTTGGTCCACTTGTGTTTTTATCAAGTCCAAAGTCAGCACTGACATCCAGCAGGACACTTTAAAGCACTCTGTGCTATACACTGCTGACAGATTTTATGGAGATGCTGATTTCATTTTCCAGCAGGACTTGGCATCTCTCCGCACAGCCAAAAGTACCCAGACCTGGTTTATGACCATTTTATCACTGTGCTGAACTGCCCCAAAATCTCACCAAACCAAAACACCATGAAGAACCTATGAAGTGAACGGAAAAAATGTGTTTGAACAACATAATTGAAATTATTACTTTTTTTTTTTTTTTTTTTTTGCAATTCCTTTCGAAAATAAATTCCCGCTTCCAGCACAGTCTGGGCTTTCTCCGCTGGACTTGGATTTTCTCTGGTAGATTTGTTTGCCAGGGGATATTGTTGATTTTGTTTGCTACGCCCTTGGAGTCATGAATCTAGAAGTCATGAATCTAGAAACCATGACTACTGCAGTTGTGTGTGTGTGTGCGTGTGTGCGTGCGTGCGTGCGTGCGTGCGTGTGCATGTGCATGTGCGCATGTGTGTGTTCATTCTCTTAAATGATGTTTGTTGACCTACAGATCATAATACTTGGTAGAAATTGTGGGGAACCTAAATTTCCATATGCCTGGACGAGCTTGCTTCCCTGTGAGTGTGTTTGGATCAGGAACTGTTCTGCTGGGTTTGTCAAATCCTCTGGTGTACTGAGTCCAACATGGAGTCCTGCTTTGGCTGAGATGTGATAAAGGCACAAATTTTATTGGAGATTTCCGACACTCTTAGGAATGATGCAGTTGCAGATCAGAGGTTTTCATTTAATGTCCTGTCTTTATTTTCTTTTGTCCCAGCAGGCTGTCAGGCCCCCTCCTGTCTCCTGGCATGAAGGCAACAGGAACTCCTCCTCCTCTTTCACAGGAGAAACAACATGCTCACTCTCACCACAAGCCCTACCCACATTACCACCATCAACAACCTGCCACTGATGGTAAAGCTAACCCAAAGATTATGAATTTGCTCCAGAAATTCTGCTGTCTTTTAATGCTATCTGTGCTATAGCAAGGTTGGCCGGCAAGATAACTAAAATTGTGAACACGGCAATGATTTTCAAATGCAAATCACATCAGTAGATCCACATCAAAGGCCCTTATTGAGAGGAAGTTGTCTCTGTCAGAGCGCTGTTAAGGTAAAAAAAAGAAAAAAAAAAAGATTAGAGTTGGGAGAACCACATGCCGGAAACCTATTACCGTCGCTGGATTGGCCAACAAACTGCTGGCTCATGCATTCAGCCGTCTCAGCTGTCACTCTGGAGCCTTTTCCCCCAAATGTCCTAAACACTGTTTTTCCTGTAAAGATCTCCACACGGCTGCCTCTGTAACCACGCTGCGGTCGGGGAGTTGCGTAAAAGTGCTCCAGGAACGGCTTCTTTCCCATTATCAAGACTCCTGCGGTTGATTCCGAGTACGAGCCGAGGCTGTGGGGACAAACCCAGCACAGTATAAGGCTGGCAGAGTTAGCAAAGCACAAATATAGCATTGTCATAATGTGAGATCCACATTGGGTTTGAGCCGGATGGGGCAGACATTAGAACCAATCAGAGGTACAGCGGATGCTGGTGGCAGCTGATCAAGTGTGGCTTCTATAATTTTCTCTCCTCTCCTCCACATCCCGCCTTCATTTCTTAGAATACCAAGCCAGCTTTCAGAGCTGCTTCCATTTTGGAGACTCCTACAGGATGGAGCAGACGGTCGGCGGCGTCCACGTCCCAGGAGATACTCACAACAACTACTCCTCCCATCAGCACAATGGCTTTCACATGCCCACCAGCAACACTGGACCTACAGGTAAAAAAATATGTTTTTTTTTTTTGGCTAATCTTCGTACCAGAAGTGAAAATGTGCTCTTAAAGTGTTATAATATAAACATCTGCACCAGGATTCGGCGGAACCCAGGAGCTGCAGGGGGGCTCGGGATGCCAGTATTCCTCCAGCACCGACGATAGCATTTTCTTTCAGGTGGGCAGCTTCGACCGCAACTTGAGCCACATGTCGTCGGTCTACACGGAAACATAGATCCGAGCGATGTTTGTTTGTTTGTTGCGCCATGCTGCACAACAACTCACCAACGCGCATCTTCATTTTCAGCCCTTGTTTCTTTCCCCAAAACTGAAAACGAAACCTCTTCTAAGGTCATTCTGACGTGTCCACCAGACAGTAACCAATTGGACTAAACAAACACTATAGCCTGTAAAAATGGTACCTGATGCACAGCCTTATTTAAAGGTATAAAAACACAACTTGCAATTAGGCATAGATGCCTACAAAAGCCTTACATACCCCTTCAACTTTTCCGCATTTTGTCAAATTTGTCAAAGAGCGACACAGAGTAGTGCATGACTGTGAATTTTTTCAAACGTGGATCTGAAAAGGAAGTTTGTCTTCAACTCCCTTTATTCTCACAGGCCTAACAGAATTTTTTCCCAAATCCCAGAAAGTCCAGATCTAAACATGTAGAAGACTTTGAGCCCAAATTGAACCTTTCTGCTACAGACATTACTCTGTTGTAGCAGAAAACTAACACCGTAGCATGCAGGTCTCCAAATACATCATCCTTACCGTGAAACATGGTTGTGGCAGCATCATGGTGCGCTCATAACCTTCCTCATCTTAGCCAGGAATATTTGTCAGAGTTGTTGGGAAGATGGTGGGACCTAAATAGAGCACAAGAAAGACTGTTAAAAGTTTGCAAAAGACTTGAAACTGGAGCAAAGGCTCACCGTCCAGCAGGACAATGACCCTGAACAGTCAGAGCTGCCAGGGAATGGTTTAGATCAAACCATATTTAGTTTAGATCTAAACCAAATATGGTTTAGACCAAACCATATTTGTGTCTTACAATGGCCTAGTCAAAATCCAGATCTAGATCTGAGAACCTGCTGCAACAATTGCTACTGTTCAACTTGGATTATTGCACGAGAAATATTGGATAAAGGTTTCCTTATTGATATGTGAAAACTGTGACAAACATACCAACAAAAGACTTGCAGTGGTCACTGTATCAAAAGGTGATTCTTCAAATTATTGATTCAGATGGGCAAGTTAGAAATGCAGTTTTAGTTGTACAAAAATACAGATTTTTCTTCCTCTTCCCAATCTGTGCTGGTCTGTCACAGAGGTTGGTTTTCTTTAGTAATTTACTTAACCCTTTAACAGTCACATCCAAGACATGTATTTCACTGAGTCCCTGAGGACACCAGTGTCCTCATGACAGCGAAGCAGAAAAGTTCATGGGGTATTGATACTTTTGAAGGCACTGGAATGGTTATTCTTCTCCACATAAAGAAAATTAGGTTAATTTGTGAAATAAATCTTGCTGTAGAAACAGTTTTAAAGGCAGCTCAAGTCAAGTTTATTTGTGTAGCACATTTCAGCAACAAGGAATCATTCATTTACACGATAAAAAACACAAGTGGTTATATTGGGATTAGAAAATAATGAACAAACATCACAACTGACAAATTGTAATGTGAAAAGCTAGTTTAAATAAAATATTGGTAGATAATTTCTTTTCCAATTTGAGGTTGCTTTAGATCGGGCATATATCTGAGGTTTGATTTCAGCCAATTTATTGTTACCAGGCAGAAAACTTGACAATGTCTAGCAAAATAAAATCCACATTCTTCCCCCCCGCTCCATCTCAAATTCAGCTGCATCAACAAAATCGTGAACAGATATGAATACATCTAACAACTCGAGGTAGAAATTTGAATTGCACAATGTTTACATGGACAGTTTTTCGTGTCATGTTCTGGAAATGTATATGATCAAAAATTCCCATCTGTTACCGAAACTAATTACAGAAGAACCAGACTGTCTTCAGTTTAAAGTATGAATTTCAAACAACATGAGATGTGTTGTTCACCATTTGAACCACATTTTTTCTCTTTAATCTACAGCTTCCATTGTGGACTGAAGTGTAAAATATATCATTTTGCTGTGATGTTTTTATCAGTGACAAAAAAAAAGTTGCATTTCTTTAAGTGTTAAATGTTTTCCTGTGTTTGAATTTTTTTTTGTGGATTGAGGTTTCTGGCTCATTAGTCCTGTAACACTGCAGAGACAGCCAGGCCTCCAATTATAATGATTATCCTTATTAATAATATTATTATGTGTATAAAATGTACAGTTTGTTTACAACAACCATTTGAGTGTCATTTAAGAAAATAAAAACACAGAGGAAATTGAAACAGTTCACATTGTTTATGTGTCTGCCCAGAAAAAAAACCCTCAAGATTTGTGAGCTGCTTGTGCCCTCTAGTGGACAGGATAATACTGCAGCTGCCTTCTGGCGACTCTGGGTAATGATGCCGTTCCCGAAAAAAACTGAGTTTGATGCTGCCTCATTTCTGCTTCTTCTTAAGGAGGTATTGTTGATGGTAGTAGTTACAAAAGAGCACTATGAGGGTAACAACATAAACAAACACCGCTAGGTTCATAGAGTCTGGGAAGTTGCAATCGGTGATCAGGTTGTAGCCAGTGTGAAGGAAGAAGAGCAGGAACTGCAGCTGCAATGGCAAATGGGGATTCAGATCAGATTAAATGACACGTTTTGCGATTGTACGTCTTGACAGAAGCAACAGCCAGAAAGTTCTGGAGCAACCAACCAGCTGCAGTATAGTGAGGTATTTCTTCCACCAAAGGTACTTCTGCATGTGAGGACCGAACGCAGACAGGCCGTAGTAAGTGTACATGATGATGTGGACGAAGGTGTTGACGAGGCCGATGAAGAAAGCTGTGGAGTGTGGGGCAGAAAAAACAAACAAAAACCCCAACAAATGAAGAAAATTAAGCTAAATGTATAGGGGGGATTGAAAAACCCCAGTCTGTCAAGGATCGGCTTCACAGTTATTTCCAACTTTGTATTGGTCAATCACACAAATCCTATTAATAAAATGTATTTGTTCAAGATGAATTCAAACCTCACTCACACTGTCCTCCAGCCACATACTTTACTCCTGCCCACCAGTTGAAGATCATGGTACCATGATGGTAAACATGAAGGAAGGTCAGCTGATTATTCTTCTTCCTCAAGATGAAGAAGAACTGCTCCAGAGGAACACAGGATGAAATATCAGTCACAGCTGCATTCAAACTCATTAAAACAAATGGGATATGGCAAAATGGGAAGAAACTAAGTACCGTGTCAAGGAGCTCTATGATCTTAGAAAAGAAAAACCACCAACAAACACTGGCCATCTGCAGAATAAAAAAAAAAAATTATTGACTCAGCGACAGCCACTGTCTGTTTCTAAAATATCAACCCTTACCCTCATGGCCAGCGGATTCCTGCTGTAATCCACAGGCTGACAGAGCAGGCTGTACTTTGAGAGCCATGATGTGACCAGAAACTGAAAACAGTCAAGAAATTAAGATGGGAGATGAAGTGATTTGGGGTTTTTTTTTTTATAAAAAGCCATTTAGATTTAGACCCAGTTTTAATAAATTTTCTGCCCTGTTTTAGTTTGTCTAAAAATAAGTGACCCTGACCACTGAAATTCACTCAAGTGTTTTCTATTTATTTAACACAGATACTGCAATTAGTTTCAAGGTCCTGGAACCAGAACAGTTACAAAGAACACCCTCTACTAGTAGGACTTATTGGTAAAAAAAAAAAAAAGTAGCAGCTGTTTACAATCGACAAATCAGACGAGAACCATTTAAAATAGGTCAACACAATCATCACCAGTGTTTCCTTCATGTTAAACACAAAATGCCACTTTTAATGCTCTCAGCAGCCTCAACAATATTAACCCACTACTCCTGGGTGAAGACCTCCAGTTCCGTAATAATTTTGGATTTATGAAATGTCATTTTTTAAAATCCCAACGAAAAGTTCAAGCCAGTCTACGATGATGGCCAGTCTCTAGGACTTCTTCTGAACCCAAGCGTTGGTGGACTGTGAGATAAGTTTGGGACCACTGTCTCTTGTCTGAAGGTTTGATGCCAAAGCTTCATTAAATCCATCTTGTCCCCAACGTGCTGCAGGATTCCAGTATCTCAGGAAGCAAAGCATCCCCAGAAAACTACTGAGCCACTGCCAGTTTTGCTCTTAGTATGTGGTTCCTCCACTGACCCATAAAGTCCCAGTTTTTATTCAAATTATTCCAAATAGCAGAATCACAAAACCTCTTTGGTTTACTTATTTATCATAAGTCCTGTTCTGGAAACTGAAACCTCACCGAGTGGGCACATAAATAATTTGTTAACTTCAGTTATGAAACCTCTATTTTCCAACATCAGCAGCTTCTACACAAGGAAGTTTGTACTACCAACACCTAATTATCAGCTAAAAAAAAACTTTTTTCAATAAAACTGAGCTGCTTTGTTGCAACAGACAGAGTCTAAAACAGGTGCTGCAAAATAGCAAAACAAATTTACAAAGGCAGAAAAGGCTGGAGATCACTGATCAGTTTTCAGATTTACTGTGCCAACTTGACGAAGATTAATATTTTAACACCATCTTTGAGTCAAAAGTGATCAGTGAGCTCTAAACCATCCTACCTTTTGTTACTCGTTTCCACTTGATACATTAAATGTTATTTTAAGTCCCTACACTTTTATAATTTCTTTTATGCACAGACTAATAGCTTTTGGGATCTGGTTTTAGATTCTGCATTATGTTGAATAAAAAATATATATATTTCAACTGAAATCTAAGTGAAATATGAAATTCTAGGTAAATTTAAAACAAAAGTTTGATTAATTAAAGATGATTAAAGAAATCCCTCATAAGCCCTAAAATATCATAATGGGATTTACAGCAGACTCTGCTACCACTGATATTTAAATCCAGGAATGTAGAATAAGAAACAGACTGTAGAAGTATCAAGAGAAGTCTTTGTTCTCTGAGAAAAGCATTAAGTGATAGAATATTCAATAATGCCATTGAACTCTGAGCCGCACAGCGTTCTGGGGGGATGTAGGCAGAGGAAAAGCTTTGGTGGCGCAACTTCTCAAAGCCAGCTAAGCAAGGTGAGTGGCATTTTGTTACCTAGCAACAACCTGTTGAGTACCACAGGACCGATTTCTGGTTTACCCAGAATGCCTCATAACTGCTCAAAAATAATAAACTACAGCGTTGAGTGAAAGGAGATAATTAGTACAAAAGCCAAAGAAGAAACTGTGGAGAAAAGAGGGAAGGTCACATCACCAGTTTGGCAGTATTTCAGATATTACAAACACAAAACTAATCTGTAATTATCAATATCGATTGATATGAAATTCTTATGTCGCGATATGTTTTTCAGCCATGGAGGTGGGAGTTTGATGGCTGGGGGCTGAGTTGAAACAGCAGGACCAGGCCAGCTCACCATCACAAAAACCAGCATTATTTCTACCCTGATTCAGAAGCTGACTGAGAAAAATGTAAGAACATCCGTGAAGAAATTAAAGCTAGATTGGAAATGAATCCCATCTCATTTTGCAAAAAACTGATCATTTAACATGTGTTCTAACTTTCCTAAATCACATGAAACACAGACTCCCAAGTGGGAGGCAAAACTGAAGGGAGATAACTGGAAACGTTTGAATGGAGAAATATTTTCATTGCTGCTTTTGTCTTTAATAAATAGATTTGACCTCTAAAGTGAGACAAAACAACACGCACCTCGTAGAACATGTATGCAGACAAGCCGACCATGGCGAAGTTATAAACGATGAGAACAATTTTGAGCTCAAAAGGCTTCCGGATTTTCATCAGATGAGAACCGACACCGATCATACAGAGGTAACCCAGGAAGATGAAGATCACCGGGAGGGGGGAGTACACCAGCGGCCAGGGGTCCGTCCTTTTGTCTGGAGGACATGAGAGACGCACGTCAGAAAGCCAAGGCACACAGATGTATCACAATCCACTTCAACACAGTGAAGGAAGCTGTTTTATGGAAAAATGGAGAACTGCTTCTTTATAAGACTATTTATTTTAAACTGAAAAGTAATTGTTGCAAAAACCAAAAATCATTATAGTATAATATAGTAATATCTGCTTTGTGATGAACTTTGAGGGTGTAACCCGACTCTTGCCTGCTGTACATAGCCACCAAAACAAACTTACAAACTTCTGAAATGTTACCTAAACTTACAACTAAATCATTCTGAAACTTTGTGGACTTTACAAGTAGGGCTGTATAATATCGATATCGCAATATATATCAATATTTTCTTTCCTAGAAAAAAATCGATATTCATCTGCAAATATTGTTAACATCCAACTGTCACCTTTCTCACTCATTGCTTGCTTCGCACCAGGTCATCAGGCTTAGAGTGATTCCTTCAGATGCTAAGTGTCAAGGTTTAAAATGTATCAAACTATCCAGAGCAGGTACTTGGTGCACTTTATTTACTTTACAAATGCATGTAAGCTACAATTTGTACCATTTCAATTAAAAGAAACATGTTTTCTCACAAGTGCTTTGTTTCATTTTGTCCAGCTGTCGACTTTAAGTCTGTGTCCATGTCCAATCAGAGCCAGGTATTGTGTAGTTGGTGCTTTTAATCAGTTTTCAGTTAAATTAATTCAATCTAATTTTATAACAGTCACAAAATATCACCAAAATCACTCTGTCCCTCTAAAATCTTTCAGAAAATCGCAAGTGTATAGAATTGTACAGTTTGCTGAATATCGCAATATATATCGCAGAATATCGTGCATCGTACCGTATCATGAGATTATTGTATCACTACAGCCCTATTTACAAGTCAATGTAAGCAACATTTTTTTTTCCATCTAACAAAACTATTGTTTTTTCAACTGAATTAAACAAATGTAACATTATGCACCACATATTTCGAAATAACACAGTGGCTTCATGACCAATCTACTACTTTAATAGGGAAGTAGGGACTTCACGCCACCATAATCAATCATAATCATTAATATTGGCAACACATTCAAAAAATGCACTGAAAAACAACAACGACCTTCGTCGGGCAAGTTACTGGCTTCTTGTTTCCTCACACTGACATGAGGGAAAACTGATAACACAATACAAGTCATGGAGGGAAATCATGTGGCGAGACACAAAGCCTTCCTTGTGCAACTGGTCAGTCCGGAGAGCACAGCTGCAGTGACCCAAGTCCCACTCAAGACATTTTACTCATGTCCTCTGCTGCAACACATGCATACGCAAAAAAATAACTGGATGGGAAAGTAGGTTTGGACGGACAATAAGTCATCATACCTCCATTCTCCAAAATCCACTGGTACAGAGAAAGGGCATAGTTCCCTCCTGAAGCCATCTACAACATAGGAACACATGTTACTAAGGGTCAGGAATTCACAGTATGTTTAGAATTTAAACGTACACTCACTTTGCACACCGGGTTTAATTATCGCCCCTCGATGACAGCGACCAGGAACCTTTGGACGTTGCTCCAGGTTTTTGTGTAATCACGGAAAAAGAACAAAAACTCCTAAACGCCTTGTATCTACAGGGCGTTTAAGAAAAGAGCAGAACATTTTTCAAATGGGGTTTATATGCCCCGAAACCCTATTTTAAAAGTTGTGTGAAAGAAAACTTTAGAGGTTTTCTCCAGACGTTTCTTCAACTTTTATTTTGAGAGATATAAGCGATGACACCACTTCCTGTGCGTTTCTTCCTCAGTAGTTAATTCTCTATTCTGCGCACTGGAGGGCGCCGTTTCCTTTAAACTAATACGACACTATTTCAATGTCAGAACATCACATAAAGATTAATTTGATAGAATTAATTTGTAAAAGTAGTATTTTTTTACTCCATAAAAAATACTACTCATATTTAAGTATAACATCCATTACACATCTTTTTAAAGGGTTTGTTTCTCTTAATTTGGATCATTATGGCTTACAGCTACTGAAAACCAGTTAAGAGACCAATGTAGAGTGTGACCCACCTCAGCATAAAACAATATGAATTTTGAGTTTTCATTAGCTGTAAAACAATAGTCATCAAAATGAGTTAATATAAGAAAGGGCTTAAAATCACTCTGAGTGCAAACAATATTCTAGTTTATTATTGTTAGATTTACCAGCGAAGTCACTAAAGGATTTGTAGTAAAAAAAAACCAAAAAGACAAAATGGCAATTGATGTTTACCAGACAACTTGCATTTTAATCTTCAAAACTTTTATTATAATTAGAGGAATGAGATTATCTTTTACATAGTTAAAAAATACAAAATTACCTAACATGGTATGTGTTAGTGTGTAAAAAAGAAAAGAGTAGAAATGTGTAAAAACAGCTAAATTGACATACATCAGTTCCTTTAAAAATATGCATTTAGCAGATGATATAATAAAAGCTTAAAATCTTGATTCTGATTTAAAACAGTAAAAATACAGATGAGAAGATTCAGCATGAAAAAACATGCACATTTAAAGTCAACGTGGATAACTTTAGGGACTAACTACTTTCCTCTTTCACTGTCTTGAAGAAGGAACTAAGTGAGAGCTGTCTGCCTCCACCTTCAGCTACAGTCGGTCTAGTTCTTTTTGTTTTCTGTGGCCTGTCATGTTTTAGTCCTTCAGGCTTCCGTCTTTTTCCATCCTAAGGGAGGCAAGCAGAGACGGTGTTCGATGATTCACAAGTATTTGCCATTAATCTACAAATCTTTAATAGTATTTCACGTTCAAGCAAACCATGCCACAGTAAATCCATAAATGTTTGATAGTCTGTACAGACAATATCTTGCAAAAATATTCTCATAATTCTTTTTTATTTTGTTACATCACCACCAGAAACTCCATTGTATTATTACTTTGGAACTTTGTGTGACAATCTAACTATTCAACTGGTTTAAGGTCCAGACTTTCGACTACTCTACAAAATGTATTCAATTTGATTAAAACCTTTCTACTGTAGTTCTGGCTGTATGTTACGGCTTTTTCTATTTCCAAAAGATTAATTAAACAGTACTCAATTTTTCAAAGCTTGGGACAGTTTAAAGATCCAACCCTACTTTAAACTTCTCTCTGACTTTATCTAGGAACTGTCTGCTGTCTTCATGATACCATTTGTCCACCAATGTTCCTGTAACAAACCTGTGAAGCCTTTAAAATATACACAGGATCACTTGTTTGCTAAATGGGTGATGCTGTCCTTCTAATACATATTTTCCAACACTAGGCTGTATAAACTTGAATGTTTATTGGATTTAAGCAAATTAGGTGATGGGTGCTTGTGTAATGAGTGAGGGTGAAAAACTAGGCACTTTCTGTTCCTCTGGCTAAACAAAAGTCAAATCGAGCCTGAAAAGTAAATTGCCAACTTTCTGAAGCACAATCACAAACCCCTTAAATGTTTTGTTGCACATAGTCAGTAAGGTTGTAAGAAATGCTTTGAAAAACAAAAATTTAATAGTCAAAGATTTAAGCAGAATTCAATGTAAAAATACATTTGAGTAACTCACCTTTGAGTTTTTGTCCTTTAAACTCTCTGCAGTATCAAAGAGCTTCACAATCTGCAAAAACAAAGGTATATTACCACCCTCATGTGGTTCACACAGACTACAGACCAAAATCACAATCACCAACTATTCTTTTTATAAATGGATAAAATAAGCACAAGCTTATAATATTCTAATCAAGCCTGTAAAAGTAAAAATGTCTGTTTTACTTCTGCTCCGGTTACGAGCAGTTGAAGTCCATTTCCAATGTTGTGCTGAATATTTTAGCGCGGCTAAATTATTATCGTGATTTTGGAAGAAGCACTTTGCCACATTGTAACAGTAACCCTAACCTAAACAACCAAAAATGTAAATAAATCAAAACTAAAGCCACAACAGTCCTTCAGTGACCACGAATTCAGTCAAATCACAAACCTTCTTCAGCCCGGTGGACACAGCAGCTTCCTGCAGGCCAGGTCTGGTAAGCCATTGTTGCTTTTCAGTTGGCGTCTGTTGTGTAACATCCCTGTCCTTTAAGCGCATGCTATAAACCACATAGGTCTGGCGAATGTGGGAGAAGATGTGCACCACCTGCAGGCGGACAGTGAGGAGAGGACAGTGAGCTGCACAAAAAGCTCCAGATGAACAGAGAGCTGTATGAAACCTTGGTGGTAAAGATCAAACTTACCTCTCCTACATACTGGAGATGATGTTCGTTCAAACAGCTCCTCAGTACTCTGTTGACCTCTTCACACAGAGTCCTCTTCTGTTTCACCTCATTCTCCTCCTGCAGCAGAAGACTTGGAAACTCCCATAGACCTGCTAGTAAACCTGCAAACACAAACACCACTGGTTAGTGTAGCATTCATCCACTAATCAGGGTGATTTTAGGACCGGCAGACGACACAGGGAGGTCAAATCTGGGCGCCAGATCCAAGTGTCACTCTCTGCATTCAACTGTTAGTTAATCAAAGTCAAAATCGTGCAGCACTGACCTTTGTTCGGTCTTTGCACAAGCAGGTACTCCTCACCACCTGTTTCCCCCGGCCTGGTCACCACGCAGGTCAGTGTCCGCTCCGCCCGAGGAGCTTTCTTGGCCGGCTTCCTTGGGAAGTTCTGAACACCCAGCTGATCGTCCCACGGCTCAGAAGGACACAAGGAACAAGTGCCACTGTTCACTGAGGAGAAGGGTAAAGGGAAATTTGGTGCATTATGATGATTAAACTCGTGTCCAGGAGGTCAGATGGATGACAGAGGAGACTCACTGCAGTCCTCAATATCAGGCATGTCCAGCTTTCCTAAAAGCTTCTTAGCACTTTGCTCCTGTTTGACATGAACCTGCACAAACACACATCATATGAACAGTTAGTACTTTACCAAATTTCAGCCCGAACCCATTGGAAACTGTGAGCCAACCCTGTGATATGAGCGGCAGTGAGACTGGACTGGACACTGGCTGCACAGCGGGCCTTTGGGGGTGCAGACTCGCGCTCCAAGCTCCATCATGGCCTGGTTGAAGTCTCCGGGTCTCTCTGGATCCACCAACAAATTGGCAAGACGCCTGAGGAAACCAGGAGATGACACCGGGTTCTCTACGTAAGCAGTCTCTGATTACTTGAGCTGGGAATTTAAATCTCACCAAAGAGCCTCCGTTACTGCAGGACTCGTGCTATCGGCCCCAATGGCCCTGAGGCGACACAGAACCCGAATCACGTTCCCATCCACGGCGCCGGTTACCTGAGCGACACAGATCATACCAGGTATTGGCGGTAAATGATAAAGCTACCATCAAATAGAACTTATTCCAGTGACGGTTCTATAATGTCTGTGGTGATTTACACTTGAAGGTGATAGTTTTCTATGTCAAGCAAATATTGCAAAATATCAGGTCTAATTAGGTCCAATAAATATCTTTAAATCTAAGATTAAAGATGGAATGGATGGAACTGGTGGGTGCAAATGAACAGCACTGACTGCTACATCACTGTTTAGATCAAATCAAAATGAAAGGAAAAGGTTTGAACGGTTCTTTTTATTTACTGCAATTTTGACTGATGAACCATTATTATAGTGACAATAACATCAACATATGTGTTTGGATTGGTTTACACTAAAAAAGAATTTAAAAAAGGCCAGCGTCACTAAAATAAAATATTTAGTTCTTCACGCAACCACCTCCTTATAAACAGAGTTTTTTTTAAACACTGCTTCATTTTGAAGTGTATTTGCTGCCCAGAAATGAGGCACATAAATAATAAAAGCAGAAAGGCTTTTATATAAGCATTTAGGCTTATACTCCATGTCGTATGTGTGATTTTCTTTGGTAAACTGTTGAAATAAAAGGTCACGTGTCAGTGTAGCTTTAATAGCATTGACCCACAGGAACTCATGAAGCCTGATATGCAGATTCTCCCTAGTCCTGACCAACCTGGCCCAGAGCAATAGATCCAATTGCGGACGCCGTGTAGCGTCCCACACCAGGCAACTGTTTCAGCAAGTCGTCCACAGTCTGAGGCATCTGACCCTTCAGCTCCAAGACCACCTGAGGAAAAACAACAAAACAAAATATCACAATGCGATTGAGTTAGTGGAAAAGAGTTCTGGGTATTTTTCAAATATCTGATTGTGGACACACCTTCTGCGCTCCTTCTCGCAGCCTTTTTCCACGAGAATAGTAGCCGAGGCCTGTCCACATCTGGTTTACTTCCTGTACCACAAGAAAATGAATGCATTAAACGTAAAAATCACCAGCTCTGCATGCACCAGCTCAGCTCTACTGATTAAAATGACTACCTCTATTGTAGCAGCTGCGAGATCCTGCACTGTGGGCCACCTCTGCAGCGTAAAATACACAGCATTTATATTGAACTTCCAAAAGTATTACAGATTAGTTAGTTTAAAATACCCACCTTCATCCATCTGTTATAATAGTCTTTCACTGTGGCAACTTGAGTCTGCTGCAGCATTATTTCTGAAACCCATACTGTAAAAATAAACCCAAAGCAGAAAAAAAATTGAGTTCAACAATTATAGTAATTAACGAAAGTGTAGTACACTGGTTTTTACGTTTTCATTTTTTCTTGAATGCATCCATTTCCATACCTGCGTATGTCCTAATGTTGACGTCTGATTCTGTCAAAGCCTACGACATGAAGACAGATCGATAGGGCAACTTTGAGATTAAAGCTGCTTAACTGCATGTATAAATCTTAAAGTATAAAACAACACAATCCATGCAAAACAGAATCTGGACAAAAAAATTTAAAATCAATGTTGTCATTACTTAAGAGCTAGTTGAATTAAAAGCAACATGCTAACGCAAACTTATACTAAATGATCAATACTTACATATAGTAATATAACCCAGCCCCCCTCAAGCAGTCTGACAGTAATATAACATGGAAAAATGATATTTAATGAAAGGAAATAAGTTGCAAGATTAGAAAAAAAAAAACATATTGTGTAGCATCTCCTTTTTTTTAAGCAAAAGGTTGCACTGGTGACTCAATAACAGCAATCGAAATAAATGGCTTCTTTTTAGCTGCCATAAACATATACTGAACAATAAATATTATATTTAGATGATAAAATTTCCCAGTAAGAATTATTTACCAGAGTCCTCCATGGCAGCTCTCTCTTGTCTTTGTCATACCAGTGCAGGAGGTGAGAGCGCAGAAACACAACTTCAGCAGGATCAGAGAATGTGTGGTACAAAGATGGTGGGAATGAATATGTGGTTGGTTCTGGTGGGATGGAAGAATCAGACAAACAAAAAAACATAATAATCAAACAAAACATATCACCAGCAAATTTAATTCACCATCGAAATGGGTAGCTTCTCTAGATTTTGTAGGTAAGATCAATTATGACACTGTGATATGATTCAAGAGTTGGCAGGCCAGTCATGTCTTGCTGATTTGAAGTTATTAAATTCAGGCAGCAATATTCACTGTCACCTTAAAAGCTCATAAGAGTCTGTAGATAATCTTTAGCACTGTAAATTAACAAAGGAAGACGATCAGAGTAACGCAGGTGTTTTTTCTAGGAAAAGGTCAGATTTGAAGACAACAGGCATCCCAAAAAAGTCAAGATGTTAAGATGAGGCAACCTCGGGGTAAAAAAAAAATCAAAGTTCATGCTCGTGTTTTTTATGTTTAATTTTTTCTCTTTAACATCATTTGTAAGACTGATGAAGGGACACCAAACTCTGAAGGCTGAATAACAATTTGTGTGGCTGTTCATGTTGAACACCTGGTTTGTGTTGTTACTATTATTATCAAATCATCGCGGTACCTTCTTTCACTCGTACTTTTGACTTCTTCCGGGTTTGGACAGTTGTTTCCACCGTCTCCATTCGGCCTTTTTTGCATTTTGCTACTGCTGAACGTAACCTGCTCATTCTGAAACACCGTATTTAGGAGTTAACCACTATCCAAAGGACATGAGCAACGTTTTCACTTCGTGAATGCACTGTAGCTCCCGCCACCTTCACAGACTACCTTCACTACGCTTGACCAATCAGCTATAAGGAGACGACTCGCGAGTAGTGACGTCATATCCGGTGGGTTGTCTAACAAGGACTATGTTATATTTTATCTTTGCTTTTGATGTGCTGTTCTTTAACGTCTTTTTTACACTAAATAAAACTTTGTAAAGTGTCAAATAATGTTGGATTAGAGGAAAAGGATAACTTTACGTAACTTAAAAAAACAAACAAACACTCAATTAATTAATAAATTGGAAAAAATATTCAGATTTGTAAAGATCCGTGTTTGTTAATCTCAAAATGTACCAATCTAAAGCTGCCATTTATTGCCAGTGAATATTTGGTTTGGTTTTGTATTGTTCTGAATCACAGGGGACAACAGAAAATGAAGGTAAACGCCTGAAGAAAATGAAGGTAAACAGTTGAAGTCATGGCTTCAGGTAATAACTCATTTTAAATCAACTCCTTAATGCTAAAGATTTAAGAATGCCAGTATGGTAAAATCGTTTATTGAAATGAATTTTCCATTCAATTAGCAGGCTTGTTATAATCCAAAACTAAAAAAGGAAGAAAAATAAATATTATGCTATGAGCAATAAATAGGAGAAAACTGAATAAAGAAATAGGTTTTTGACCTTTGAATGAGGTTATTACTCTAACTTATTACACTAAATTGCAGCAGCCTCACCTAAACTACAGATATTTTAGGAAAAGCTCCATAAAGGACGGGTGCAGCCTCAGATTCCCTCCACATGTTCTTAAATGAATAAGTCCACATGGTACTAAACGGAGAGGAACTGACCCATTTAGAGACAGTAAATTAATCAGAAACTGAAAGAAACCAAAAGTATGTTAATCCATCTTGAAAAAACTTTAGTACATGTTTGTGGGCATTTATGTGGCTTTGTCTTTATTTTTACATCAGAGCAAAACAATGGTCCTTACTGGAACAGATATTACTGCAAAACGGAATGAATCCTTTGTTTGTCCCATCCTGTTAACAATATTTTATTATATGTTTGAATGATTGCGCTGTCTTCTATAAAAAAGTGGCTATTCATGTGCAGCAAAACAGTGTTGGAATCATTAGAAACCACATGGGGATGTTTTGAAGCTAAGCAGGCCTACCTCCAAGGCAAGGCTGGATATTATTTGAGAATCAGTGTGTTTTCTGCTGCCCATCACATGCAGAATCTTTTGGGTCACTCCGAGACGGTGAAACTCTTCAGAACGTTCTTAATCTTCTTCC
Source organism: Micropoecilia bifurca (assembly GCA_903067075.1). NCBI lineage: Eukaryota > Metazoa > Chordata > Actinopteri > Cyprinodontiformes > Poeciliidae > Micropoecilia > Micropoecilia bifurca. The sequence continues at coordinate 24,965 of CAEGAF010089090.1, read as the reverse complement.
ATCTTGGACCAGCAGCCTTCGATGCATCGCAGAGAACCAAATATGCAGATGTTGTTCAATTATTTCAGAAAACATTATGCTGTGACTCTTACCACATGAAAAAGACATTTTCTGAGACATGTTTAAATCATATAATTACATATTGTTCCTTGCAAAAACATTTTACCCCTTGAACATTTTCCCATGATTTTCCATTTTGAAGTCACAAATTTCAATGTATTTTATTTGGACCGTTTTGATAGACCAACAGAAAGGAGTGTAGAATTGTGCAGTGGATACATTTCATTTAGTTGTTCACATTATTATTTTACAAGCATACATCTGAAAAGAGTGGCTTTCATTTATTTTTTTCAGAAAGTTTCTACCAGAAGATTCCACTTTCCAGAGCCATATCTCTTTCTGTCAGTATGCAGCTGTCATCAATGACGAGGCGCTGGAAGACGTCTGTGTTCGTTTGCCTGGCGTGGAACTGTGAGGCTCTGATCGATTCTCCAGCTTGGACCAAACTTCCTTTCTTTCTAGTCAAAGCGCTTCTTTCAAGCTCAGACATTTTGGTTCTTAACGAAGTGCGGCAGTTCTTCAAACTAAGCCAAGTTTGAAGAACTCAAGCTTCTAGCACTCCTTTAAATCAGTTAACAAGGACACAAATGACAATAGCAACAACCAGCTCAGTTCAAGAATCCACCTAGCGGGTTTTTTCCGTCCCGTTTACTGATTTGTCCCAACAAGCCTAATGATAGTTGGATCTTGCAATCATCGGAAAAAATAAGCAACATGTTCAAGTTCTTGTTCCCTTAGGTTTTCATGTGAAACGTTTGCATTCCTTAAAAACATTTGAACAAATTAAGAAATCTTTAGAGACCAACATATAAGGGCAAGGATCTTCCCCAATGATTTGTTCCAGAAAAAATAATTGGTAACGGTTTATCTTTATTAAAAAAAGATCTTATGTAGCTCTTCAAACACACATCAGTATCAATTAGAACAATTTGAAAAAAAAGAAAAACAAAGGATTAAAGTAAAAACACCTCAAAGCTAAGTTTTTCTAACAGTTTTTCAATGCCTTGTAAAACCCTTTGCACATCCCACTGAAAACATCATCCACACTGTGAAACAGGTTGGTGGTAGCATTACACGGTGAGGACACTTTTCTTCCATAAAACCACTAGTGGGGTTTTATGGAGACACTGGACAGAGCAATCCTGGAATTAAACCTGTTAGGAAACAGACTGACACAAAGTTTCTCCTTCCAACAGGACAGCAACCCTAAACAGAAAAACATAAAAGCAGAGCAAATGCTGGTGTTGGTTGTAGGGCAGCAAAGCAATGGAGGAGAAACAAGCACTTGACCAAAAGAAGTTTGCAGTTAAACAAGTTGTCAACATGTGACAAAAGTTCAAAGGCTTTCAAGAGGGTAAAAAATAATTTCAAGGCACTGTAACAGCAGCCATGGCCGACTTCAGTCCAGTAGATGGGGGTATTACAGGAAGTGGAGCAGGGAAGACTCTGCGCTGGAGGTTTGCTGCCCTCCGCAGGCCGCTTCCCGGTAAATGTGCTTCTTCTTCGGAGATAAAGAAAGACATATCAGTGTAGACGAAGGAAAGCACCGTGTAACGTTCTAACACGGGTGAGGCTTTCAATTTAAAGACGCAGTAATCATAATGTAGACACACTGCTTTGTGCTTGTGAGCACCGAGACGCCTTAAGAGCGGCTTAAATGCACTTTTATTGTCCGGGGGGGGAAAAAAAATACAAACAGCGGCCGCTTCACGTGCGCGAATCACTTGATTTTTTGTCCCGCAGGAAACGCAGATTTAGTGCGAAATCTGTCGGTTTTGTTCTTATCGCACTTTAAAATAGTTATTCAGCTCCACCATATAAGTTGCTGCTTAGTTGTTGTTTTGTAGCAACGATAACGGAGAGGTAAATACTGGCTCGGCAGCACGTCAGACCAGCCCGTTCGGTTCAGAAGAACCAGGGAGAGTGACAAGGACGGGGAGAGAGGGAGAAAGAAAGGGGAGGGGAACTGACATTAAAGCAACACAACAAGGAAACTACACTGCAGAGCCACAGACGCCTTCATTTTATGTTTTTGAATAATAGCCGGAGCTAGTGAGGCGAAGTGTCTCAGTGAAAGGCAGCCGCCCGGAGAGCCGCAGCCTTCAAGTGTCCGGGGAGAAAGCGGCTTTCGGACCGAGCTGGATTTAAAGGCGCTCTCCGTCGCTTTCACAGGCATGGGTGAGAATAATGAAAGAGGGCTTTTTAATTTTGATTCTGAGAGAAATTAACAGGAGGGAGGGGGGGGGGGGAGCAGAAGCGGCGTACATACAGGCCTCTTCCTGCGGACAGAGCCTGGCCCTGTAATGGGAAGTGGAAACAATAAAAGCCAGCGCAGTTTAGCTGTAATTAATAAAATGCCCCATTTAGATCATCTGCAGATAAACAGCGACTCTTTGGGGGGAAGGGGGGGGGGGCTGACTCCCCCTTAAATGTGCTATTTATGCAGCAGCATGCGCAGTGCAGAGTGATGGAGGCTGCCATTACACTCAAGTCATACTCATCACAACAATGGATCATTCCTCACGATTTAACTTTGAATTTCCTGCTATCAGCTTATGAATACATTTTAACAGTATTCATGCTTCATAACAAAGGCATTTTGTTATGCTTGCTTTTTTTTGCTTTTGCATGTGACCTGAGCACATTTTCTGGGCTGAACTGTTTCTCGTCTCGCGTCCTCAGGATCAGAACCACCAGGTTCCCCGCAGGTGGTGGAGGATGGAGGCGAGGAGGATGAGGAGGAGCTGAGTGGAGGCGAGGAGGCAGAGTTTCGGTCCAGCTCCGGACGAGGCTCCCTGCTGACGCGGCGGGGCATCACCCTGAGAGTGCTGCTGAAGGACGGGCTGGTGGAGCCTGGAGACGGCGTGTTGGCCATCCACTACCTGGTAATAACACACACCGTCGCTTTAGAGCAAACAATGTAGCCATGGATGTAATCTCATCCTCTCTCTCTTCCCCCAGGGCAAGAACTTCGTTGGGGATCTGCTGAACGACGGCAAGATCCGATGGGTGGAGACGGGTCAGATCTTCAACTCGCCCAGCGCCTGGGCGACGCACTGCAAGCGTCTGGTGAACCCGGCCAAAAAGTCCGGCTGCGGCTGGGCGTCCGTGCGCTACAGGGGGCAGAAGCTGGCCCAGTACAAGACCACCTGGCTGCACAAGTATCAACCCAGCGCAGACATGGTGAGGAGAGACACGGGGGTCCGAGTTGAAATCAAACATCTGAATCCACGTTTTGGTCTAAGCGTTTCTGAATAGCTTTAGAGTTGGTAGTTTGAGCTAATCCAGCAATATGTTGCAGAAGTGACATGACAACTGTGGACATAGTTTTTAAAATAATAAGTTACAAAAAAAAACCTAAGCAAAAATTTCATACCATTTATTCAGTTGGGAAGAAATTAGTAAAAGCAAGAATCATGTCTGTGTTGCTAGCCTGTTGCAGCTTCAATAAAATATGTATTTAAATCTTCTTTTTATGTATGTCAAAGACGTTTTGTTAAACATTTTTTTCTTGGCGGCTATTTTTTTCACTCACTGAATGAGTAAATTTTTCTGTGTAAGATCATTCTACCTACATATTAGTTTAATTTATATCAATGCTTTTTATTAATCTTTACTGGGGGATTTCTGTTTTTAGACAGCAACGCAGGTTCTAGGAGGCAGGCGGGTTTGTGGAAGAAGTAATAAACAAACAGTACATAATTAGTAAGAAACTAGCCAATGTGATTCGTTTATCCATCTGTTTTGCTATGCATTTCTAATGATTGCAGAGCATGGTGAGTGAGGAAGATGATGACGAGGATGAGGAGGAAGGGAAGGCAGCCGTTCAGGCCGACGAGAAGAACAAGAACAACAAACCTGGTTTGCGTGTTCTCTTCTCTTCTCCTGTCTGATCTCCATTAAAAGCTGTTAAAACCTTCATTTTGTTACAGACATGATGGTTTCACGTCGAGCTGACAGGGAGAGGATCCCCGTCAGATATTGCAGCTTAGGCACCAGGGATGCAGCCAGGTACTGCCTGCATTACACTAGTATATATATATATATATGTATATATATATATATATATACATATATATATATATATATTTATTTATTTTTTTTTTTTGCGTGTGTGTGTGTGTGAGACATTTGTTGGATTGCGATGTGATGCACACTTTGCAACATCCACAGAGATCCACACACGCTTGTGGAGCTGTCGGCGTTCTCGGCCATCAACAGATTCCAGCCATTCAACGTGGCCGTCTCCAGTAATGTTCTGCTGCTAATGGTCAGTTTTCAGATACTTCCGAGCAGCACACGGATCAGTGAGAAGCTGAGTGGCAGAGTCACATATTTGTTTGCATTTTTTGCAGGACTTCCACTGTCACCTGACCACCAGTGAGGTGGTAGGGTACCTCGGAGGGCGATGGGACACAAACACACAATGTGAGCATGATGGTATTCGAAAAAATACATGGCGGAAGGTCAAACTTTGCGTTCATCACCATAAACGATGTCTCTGGGTTTTTTTTTTAGTGCTGACAGTCCTAAGGGCTTTCCCCTGTCGAACCAGACTGGCAGACAGAGACGCCGCGTCAGCTGTTGAAGAGGAGGTGAGACATGACTTTTCAACATGCACTCTTATCAAACCACGGCACAAATGCCAAAGAGGTAGTAAAATTTTGGGAGCAGGAATGTATACTGTGTCTTTGAGGAGGAAAAAAGTTGCTTTTGCAGATTTGTTCTTTTTTTAATAGTTAAGTTTCCTCCTTTTATAAACTCGAAAGTCTATTAAGAGGCAGCTGTTTTACCATGTGTGGTCCAGTTTATAAAAAAGGATGCTTGCCTTTTGTTTTCAGATCTGTCAGAACCTGTTCATGCGTGGGTTGTCATTGGTGGGCTGGTACCACAGTCACCCGCGGGGTCCCGCCCTGCCGTCCCTGCAGGACATCGACTCCCAGATGGATCACCAGCTGAGGCTGCAGGGCTCCAACAACGGCTTCCAGCCCTGTCTGGGCATCATCTGTGGTCAGTAACCACTTTAGATGTGCTGTAGTTCAACGGGAACATGGCCGTTTGTTAACAGAGCCCATCAGGTGTGTTCCCTGATCTAGGACAAAAAAAATATGATGGCGTCAGCGTGGAAATTAAAACTTGAAAGGGAGTCCAAGCACTCCTCCAAATTGGCTACAAAGTGGCAGAAAGGACAAATGTGGATGATTTGGAGTTGTCATCCTAAACCCCCGATCTCAGTCATGTGTGGGCACAGCTGAGAAAATATGTGCACAAGTCACTGAGTTTAAAAGGCATTTCTGCAAAAATACTGAGCAAATACATGCAAATGTCTGAATTTGAGCGTAGTATAAAACTATCTCATGACATTCAATTATTTTGATGATTCTGACTGATCAAAAACAGGAAATTTTTAGGCGGCTCTCATGTCAGACAGGCAGAGAAATGAAAGATGTTTCTTTTTATACAGTGTGTGCAAATATCTATTTTTAACGCTTCTGCGAAACTCGTTTCCTCTATGGACTTGTGTTTAACTTTGCAGCAAAAGAGTGAATGAAAGCGAGTTTATTCCTGTGTAAACATTTTTTGCTTTTACTTGAGTTAAACTTAAAAATCTTAAGTTGAATTTAACCCTTTTCAGGGCCATATTACCATGGAAACCAAGGCGTGGCATCCACAATAACGCCGTTCTGGGTCGTACCGCCACCTGAGGTCGGAAACTAACTTTCACTTCTCACCTTCTTGTTTTGTGGTTTGCCATGTGAGTCTTGGTATGTTCATTCAGAAAGATAAAGACATTTTTGCTCATGTTTTTCAAAATGGTTTTCCCTCCTGTTTGTAGCAAAGGCCTAATGACTATGGCATCCCTGTCGCTGTGGAAGTCACTTACGTACAGGACAACTTTCTCACCAGCGACGTTCTCAATGAGATGGTACTGTTGATGCCGAGCCATACATATAAAGCCAAAACTGCATGATTAAATTTTACGTGCAGCCAGTCACAGTTAAGGGGATTCGTGATTTTTTTTTTTTTCCCACAGATGCTTCTGGTTGATTACTACAGGACGGCGCCCGATCTGGTCCAGTTCAATCAGTACTGGTGTCCTGAGACAACCATGCTGGACAAGATTAAGGTAATTCACATAGAAATCAAACAATTAACCAGTAACTCTTCATCAAAGCATATGTTTGATGATGAGTTTGTTTGTGCAGGGCTCTCTGAGTTGCCACGCCCCCAAAGACCAGGCCTACTCGCAGATCTTAGAGCATGTCTACAGCCAGCTGAGCGTCTCGCACTGAGGTCTGATCTGCACGCGTGACGCGACGGCCCTCCGTCTGGAGTCGCCGCGTTTCAAACGGCGTCGCTGACTCGACCGATTCGAAGTTCAAGTTCTGCTTGGAAGAAATACAAAGATGGATGCCTTGGATGATCTCATGCTCCAGTGACAATTTTTATATAGCATTAAACACACTTCCAGGACTAGAACGGGTGCTAGATATGTGAACGTAGCTGCTGTTTGTGGTTGAGCTGCATTTTATAAGGATGGGATTAAAAATGTAAAAAAAAAAAAAACAATCCAATAAAAAAAGAAAAAAATATTTAAGCGGACACTATATGGACAGAAGACCGTCGCCAAAAATGGACCTAAGTATGTACTGGCCTGTGACTTTATCTGAGCTTATGCTCAGATGTTAACATATGGATGATTAGCACTGTTAAATGTCTTGTAATTGCCTTTATAGACTCAATGGAGATATTAGTTGTGGGTACGCAGTGAATACTAGTGTGAAACAGACGCCAACAATGTATGCAACGGTATCAGTGTCTGACCTAAACACTACTACTGCAGTAGATCCCTTTTGTACTCCTAAACTCATATTTAAGGGTTCGCATCCTCTAGTTCAATAAAACAGACGTGTGTGTGTGTGTGTGTGTGTGTGTGTTAGGTGCACTGTATCGTGAACGTCTTCTCATCAGGTTGTGTGGAACATGAGCACTCTTTGCTAAGACAGATATTTGCTTCCTTTTGAACTGTGCTGTACTGTATTTATTACTAACTGTTGACTATGTGGTTTACATGTATGCGGTCAGAGCTATGCCTTAAGCCTGCTGATTGGTGACCCACTAAGGATTAAAATATACACACTGGAACCATTTAAAAATGACTTACTGCTTGTTTGTTCATTTTGTATCTGTATGGTTAGAATGTTCTCATAGTTGAAGTTTTTTACGTTCAGTCGCAGCCTAAACCTTCAATGCCTTTGAATAGGGTTTTTATGGGACTGACCGACTTAAAGTAGAGCATAATTACAAAGTGGAAGAAAAATACAGAATTTTCGCAATTTTTCTGAACTAAATCCAGAAATGTCTTGCATTTGTAATAAAGACTTTATACTATGATGCGCCCAGTGCAATTAAAAAATTATGGTACAAACCAAAATTGTGTTATAAAGTGGAAAGAGTACAGAACAAATGGAAACATTCAGAGACATGGACATCACATCTAAACTCGCAGGCTGGGGCTCATATAACCATGGCAACTGTGGAAGAGCTGCAGGGATCTAAAACTTTGACGGAATAATCAAATCCCATTTGTAGTTTACCACAAACCAAGTAGGGCGATAAGTGACACCGGTGTTATAACAGGTGTTATGCCCAGAAACGCTGCCTGCCCAAATTTGCAGCCCCCTGTCGCGGGAGCGCGCATCTATTGACGAGAAAACAAAATATGACCGAAGAGGACATTTTAAAGATATTTGTAACATTATCACGTTTCTTAACCATGTAATCCCTAAAACGGTGGGTTTTATTTCGCAAATTACTTGGGAAAAAAAATACGGGTTTTACACCTTAATTGACATGAGTCAAACTTTTTTTTTCAGTCCGTGTCTGTTGTAAACGTTCTCCGCAAATGGTTTGAATTTCTCTGCTTTGTCTTTAGATCCCATAATAGCTTAAAAGCATTACAAAACAGAGGCCCATTATGTAGGACATTTTATATCATGCTTAACTTTCTACGCTGTTAATGTAGGAGGGAATGCATTTTAATTTATGAGCCTGAAAATATTTGCATCCGTCTTGTTGATAAGAAACTTATAGCATTAGCTCAGGGAACAATGTCATTATGTAGAAAAGGTGAAATCCTTTCAGCTCTTTTAATTCCCCAGATTAGCAAAGGGATGCATGTTTTGGCAATATGGATTTTGAGCCTGCCAAAATATGCATCCCTTCTTTATTCTCCTCAAATATTATCCTATTGATATAAAACTTATACCAGCAGTTCATGGAACTATTCTGATTATGTAGAACAAGTTATTTCACCCTTAACTCTTTAATTCTTCAAATTAGCACAGGGATGCATTTTTGGGCAATATTTCCAGCCTGCCGCAATATGCATCCCCCCTATATTCTCAAATGTTATCCTACTAATTTAAAACTTATTCCAGCAGTTCATGGAACTATTCTGATTGTGTAGAAAAAGTTATTTCACCCATAACTTTTTAATTCTTCAAATTAGCACAGGGATGCATTTTTGGGCAATATGGGTTTTTTTGGAAAAAGACTAAAGGTACAAAATGGTGAAGGAATGACCAAAACTCTACTACAAGACTTATTATCCACTTCTCTGGAGTGAATGCAGACTGGACTGATCACTAATCAATTATAAATCAACCTGACTGAAAAGTTATTCAGGGTTCCACATCTGTTCAACTGCAAACGGCCATTGTGTGGATGGGGGGGCGGGAAGCTGTCTGGATGAAAACAACTAAACATAAAGGCTGTATGCGCTGGGTTTTTACCTTAGAATGGCCAAGTCTCTGTTATTCTTATGTTAATTTGATACAGTAGGGGCTTCCACATTCCCATATCTGTGTCCTCTGTCACTTTTATCAGTGGTTAAAACTGTTTCATCCGTTGTTAACATGTGGTAACCTGTTTTTCCAAGCTGCCTTTAAACATAAGTGCTATGACACTGGCACTGGGTTTACACCTATACAGCACTGAAGGAGACCTGCTGCTGCTGTGCAGAGCTAAGCAGCTTTGTGTTAGAATCATGGCAGCAAACCAGCAAAACACAAAAAACATTTCAGTTTTTTCGCCAAACTAACCGACTGAGTTGAGTAAAGCTGTTGGATGTAGGTAATGTTAGCTAAAAGATGACTAGCTAATGTCAATACTAGAGGTGTGCCGATCAATCGGTCACGGATCATAATCGGCCGATTTTCGTGAAAAAGTGCATGATCGGTGATCATTGGCTCTTATTGGCGATACTGATCACCTGCATCTCATTTCTCAACCTGCCTGTGCAGCTTCTGTCACTTTGCATAGACTCTTTGCATTATTTAGCCTCTTCAGAGCCTTCATGTTAAACATAATACTATGTTATTAGTATTATAATACTACTGTTAAACATAGTATTATCGATATCAGTACTATTTGCACAATGCCTGTTTTGTTTAGTTTTTTTCTTGGAAAAAGTTATTAAAAACAAGTTTTTGTCTAAATTAAGGTGAATTCATGGTTCCTTTTTCCATATAATGTAACTGGTAGTGCTTATGATTAAATAAATAATTATTATGTGATCAGTATCGGTGATCAGCCCTCATTGGTGATTGGAATCGGCAGGAAAAAACCTGATCAGCACATCTCTAGTAAAAACTAATGTTTGCAGGTTGGATTATTTTGTAAAGGATGGACAAAAATGTCTCTACATGTGTAAATCAGGCAGGAAAATACCCCAAATAACTTGCACTTGTAATTACCATGCTTTTTTGTTTTTAATTACTTGGAAATTTAACAACAACAAAAAATAATCCCAATGCATGTTTTGTTGCTCACTAAAACAGAAATCTGAAAAAGATTAATATTTGTAGCTGGCGCATGACAAGACAATTCTGTTGAAGGGATTTGGATACTTAATGCAAACCACTATTAATGTCTGAATCCAAAATGAAATAGATATTTTCCTCTTGACTTGATTCAAACATATAAAAATTCAACATTTACTTTTTTGTCTTTTATTTTCTGTAAGAAGTTGGTAAACATGAAATAAGAAGGAAGCACATACAAATATTGTGGTGATAAAAAAACAAAATAAAAATATTGCAGGTAAAATCTGTATGCGTAAACAAAAACTCAATTATATCTAGGGTACATACAAGGTGTAATATAGGTCTACATGCAATGATTATTTGAAATGTTTTAAGGTCTCTTATATAAAAAATAACACTATAGAGATTCATTTATTGCAGCTTAAGGAGAATGTAAAGCAGGTTAAACAATTACATAGCCCTTTAAGAAATTAAGTGTGACTTCAAAAAGAAAACAAAGATTTGAATATATTAAAAAAGATAGAAAACAGTTTCCATGGATCTACTGATGAAATATTTGATCAGTCTGAACATGTCCAGGAAATTGCCTGTAGTGTCATCAGTGTGCAGAAACGTGCACACATAAAAGTGCCAATGGGTAGAAATAAAAGCAATTCAACTCATTACAAAGTCTGAGTAAACGGGTAAGATTTGGTTGCTCTTAGTTCCCCTTTTTGCTCTCCAAAGGCACGATCACATGCATGTTGGACTCTTGATTAATAACGTTATCATTACAGCACCTTTCATGTCCGTTAGCCTTGAACTACATACAAACATTAAGACGCATCATGGTCAGACATGTAAACGTATTGGATGAGGATCGCACACAGACACGGAAGAGTCAGGCAGCTGAATGGAGATGAAATAAGACACAAAACACTGAAAACGATTAAAAAGCACAGAAATGACATTCACAATTAAAACTCCACAAACAACCTTTGCAATTCAAAGATAAATCGTTTGGCAACCATTTGTGGATCCAAACGGACAGCGGTTTAAAAATCGTGCCAATTCCCTCGATGTTTTCCCTTTTAAATATTCCTCATTCTCACACACTGAGCTGTGAATGTTGGGTAAGTCTCCACCGGCGGATCTGGACGGTTCAGAACAAGAAGCCAGCCCTGTTTGAACAGTCAGCCAGAGACAATAACACATCTATCATGTCCAACGCACAGAATAACAGGTTCAGACTATGATCGGATTCACATTCTCTGAGACATGAGGCAAAAGCAGGACCGTTAGTGGTGAATATAAAAGACTAGCTCGCTGCCAGCAGCGTCATCTATTCAGGCACTGCATTATGTTACGTGGTGCCAAGGACAGGACTCAAAAAGGCCTTAAAAAGGGAAAAAAAAAGAAAAATAAAGTTGAACATGCATAAGAAGGTCAAAAACTACACAAATGCCTGTGTTATAGGATTATTGGCAGAACAACCATTTACACTAAAACGAATGTTTCTATTGCATTTTTACAGACTTTTTGGCTCTGCCTCCTTATTTAAACAAATTGACAAAAAGGTGCAACCTCTGCATTTACCTTTGGAACTGTGTATAATAATAGAGAATGTCTGTAATATGAATGCTAATCTCATCTGAAGCCCAAGGTGCAGTTACATTTCCTCGCACACGACATTAACCAGTCAGATTCCTGAAAATGGTGAAGGCATCGCAACGGAAACACTGACAGTAAAGGTAACTACTGTTTAATATGTCGGCTGCTGAACAGCCACTTGAAACGAACGAAAAAAATAAAATTATTAAATTAGGCCAAAATTTTAAAACAGTCCAAATGTGATTATTTGACAATAAGCTCCTTTTTGTAACACAGCTACTGCAACAATATCTGTTCATGGGTAAAATCAATTTAGTGGAGGTGAACGTAATTCTCTGCCAGGCCAGAAGGTGGCGTCAAGGTTTGCACTGCAGTACTTTGAGGGAATCACAAATATTTTGTTTTGCAATGAAACTATTCAGTCAAGTTCTCATGAGAGTCACTGTGAGGTTTGAGTTACAAAGCTACTCTATTGTTAGACTGATCACCTTCCTGTGTCACAGAGACTGGAGTAAAACAACAAGGATCTGTGAATCCACTTATGGTAATAAGGAAACTTAAAATCATTTCTGTCACCTAATTGTGATGAAAAATGTATTGCTCATCTATTTGTCAGCAGTTAGTCCCCAGGAAAGTCTTGCTTACTGTCAGATGTACGATAAAAATGGTTTGTCTCAGTCCTAGTCTGGCTGCTTTTTACTTTTCTGTGGAAAAGGTTGGTGTTCCTGCTTTGATATCACATCCAGATCTTGTGTTTACAAAAAAGTGCTCACTCCTGGTGATGGCGATGAAGCTCAAAGTGAAAATGAAACCCTTGTAGACTGTCTCATGTCTTCACTGGTCTTCTTCGCCACACTGTTTACACGTCTCGACTTCTCTTAGCGCTTTCGTTGTTTTAGTGTGGCAACGGAACGAGGACCTCCACGTAGTTGAGAGGGAAGAATCCCGACTGGCCATTTAGCATGCCCTCATACCAGTTTTCATCGATTTGATTGGTCAGGATGATGATGTCGCCTTCGTGGAAGCCCAGCTCTCCCTCGTTCTCTGGCTCGAAGTCGTACAAGGCCTTACAGCTCGGCTGCTCTGGGGCTGGTAGGGGTGGGAAAGAAGAAAAGATGAGAATTGCAGGGGGAAAAAAACGGTCCCAAAGCAGATCCAGTTATGAAAGAATTGAGTCACACACATCTTTAGCAAGATATTTAAACTTTTGATGTTAGTGTAACATTAACACAACTTTCAAACAAGTTAAGGAGATCTGCCAGGAAGAATCTCTGGGCATAAACATTCCTGAAAACCAGATTTCTGCCCATGTTCTCTTCACTCTCTCTCTCTGACCTCATGCAGATCAATGGCGATTTACACACAGACAAACTAGGCCTTTTTTTTTTTTGCAGCTGAACAATTTTCTCATTGTATCACGTTCACGCAACACGCTGCCGGGCAGGCTAGAGACGGGGAGAGTTTGGTCACTCATTCACTCAATACAGTATCAGCTCACAGGGACAGAAAAATAACACTTAATACTAGAGAAGACAGACAACTTTAGGGAGGTGTTGACACACATTTACAATAACAAACATGTATAATAGGTGTTTCAGCTCATCAATTAAAAGAAAAGAAGAAAAATGGGATCAACTTTGAAAACATTTGTAATTATTTGATCCTAAAAGGGAAAAGTGAATACATTTTTAGATATGACGGATCATTTTTCAGCATGCGAGTCTCTAAGTAACAATCCCGTTAAGTCATGCTTTGCTTTAGATAAAAACACAAAATCAAACTCAAACACAAGTGGAGTCTTAAAAATATGTCAAATGGGGATCTTAGACAGTTCCTAGGTTAAAATTTATTGCATTAATCAGATCAAAACAAATTTTCTGATTAAACATTAATGACATCATTCTTGCACACTTGGACTTAAAAAAAATCTGGAAATTATTTAGCATAATGCACGACTTATGGTTACAACTAGACAATGTTTTCACTGTTCTCCAAGAGCTTCAGCATATCAGCTATTTAAGGTCAACAACGTATAGGAATTATGAGAGGTTTAAATTCCTGCCACAGGCCAAATATACTAGCAATAAGAGGACATGCAAATGCCTCAGGCTCATAATGTCCTGCCAAATATTGCCTTGAGATTGTAATATCACGAAGCTTGATTTTTACATGACAACTGTAAAACAGTATGAGGTGCAGCTCTATTGAACAGGATACCAGGCTAAGAACATCACGATCCTGTGTGGCTGCTGATTCTATTTTGACTCATTTCAATGTGAAACTAAGGTTAATTGACAGTTGTTACACCCTTAGATGCTAAAACCTACACATATAAATAATAAAATTGTCATATGTAGAAGTGTTAACCAAGAGGTCAAGTTTTTCAGCTGTCCGGTGTCAATGAACAAACAGCCTGTCTGCTGTGGAGCGAGAAGTCGGCTATAACAATAGGTTACAAAACCGCAGAACTAAAATTTAGCTCCAAATTTTGAGGGAGAAATTTTATCCTGATGTGGCAGCAGATGGGTTTGCTCAGAGGAAACAGAGCAAATCTGTAGCTGACATGGAAACGAAAACACAGACGGATCTCTGCAATTCACATTTTCAATATGTGCAATATCATAATCTGGGTACAGTACTTGAGCTATAGCATTTCTGGCGCCATGCATTCAAACTCTTCTCGCTAATAACGTATTTTCCACCTGGACATTTTTCTACTGTCCACAGCTGATCTAGAGCTTGGTGACCAGCATGCAAAAGTTTAAAGAGTGGCAAAGAAATGATGATTAGAGGAGGGAGAAACATCTGCATTGCAATTAAATTGCAATGCAGAACAACAACATTATGCAGTTATGTTTTCCCAAACTTGTGCAATCAGATTTTTCCCCCCCACATGAAACAATGAGTTTCTCAGAAACAGCTCAAAGATACAAATATGTCTCTTTTTACTTTACCGTAGCATTTTGTGCAACAAATAAACCAAACTACCAAAAATTACAGGATACAAAAAACTGAGTGATCATCGCTGACTCAGTTTTACTATTCTATGCTCAAAAGTGCAGCATTTTGGAAAACATCCACTTCAACGAGCCACACTCAGACTAAATAACAGATGTATCCAACTTTAGATTTGGGAAGAGAAAAGCTCTGATGTAGTGTTATGTGTTGGCTGGTTAATCCTTTCAATCATTAATTGTAATTACAGCATAGCTTCAGGCAGCCTTTCTGTCATGAATTACTATTTGTATTAAAAACCGTATTTTTATATGCTCGGAGAGCAGTCTGTGTTACAGCTCTGACGTTATAAACAGAGGACAAATATTCAGATAGAAATGGTAATGCAACATTAATATATTAGATGCAAAACTAAGCAGTGGCAAATGACTAAGAAGAGATCTTTGGTCAATTTTAACAGTCCCCCCCGAAATATCCTAAAATCAGACAGCAATATTTTTGAAAATTGAGTGGTAATATTAATAGAACAAAAGTAGGTAACTAGATTTATAAAACATAATAGAAATCACACTTTGTTGAAGTCTAGTTTGGTGTCCAAAGGATAGAATAAGAAGTTACAGCAAAACCAAACACTTGCTAAACAAGACACATAAAGAAAACGCACCACTGATAAGAAGCATCTATTTCCTGAAAATCTAATCAGAATGTCACTCATACAAACACACACACACACACTCATGCACCATTCCAAGGCTGCAACTTGGACACATAGTCGGTGACTCACACAATCCTAGCTTCCGAAAGGACAATGTTGCAAAGAGAAAGGACCGTTCTGCTGATGTCACAGGAAAGAGGAACAAGGTCAGTGGGAGAAAGACCAGCCAGATAACAGGGTGGGACAGAGTCACTAACTTCTCACACCGACGTTGGTCAACAGCTAAGTGATGCCACCTCAACATCTAAAAAGTCAAACATTCATAAAAGCCTTCATCAAACTAGAGGAGTGTAAAAAAAAAAAAAAGGCAAGAGGAATTTCTTTATTTTCTTTTGGCCTCATGGTACTTATTAGTTGCAGTTGTTGAGCAATCATGTTGGCAACGTTCAGGTATTTCTGTAAGATTTCAGGGAACTTTATTAAAGGCACAGTGCGCTGACGCAATCATCTATTTTAGTTTATAGAAACAGCTGGATGCCTTGTTATTGCTGGAACTTCGGGAAAGCAGATCTTTTTACAGATATAACCAGTCACACTTCACAGAGGTTTTGAAATCTCAAGCAGGTGATGAATTTACTGATTTTGTAATCAGGGTTTTACCTGAGTTGCGGGAGGGAGGGGGCGCCACTGAAGATGT
The DNA here is from genome assembly GCA_903067075.1 of Micropoecilia bifurca. NCBI lineage: Eukaryota > Metazoa > Chordata > Actinopteri > Cyprinodontiformes > Poeciliidae > Micropoecilia > Micropoecilia bifurca. Next base: position 9,181 of record CAEGAF010089090.1, on the reverse strand, counting down.
ATAACCTCCGTTGGAGTGGTTGTTCTCACCGAAGTCAAAGATAGGTTTGGGTTTCGGTGTGTACTCTCGTCTTGGCCGAGACTGAGCTTCAGTCATCCTGTTTAAAAAGACAGACATTTATAAACAATCCTTATAAATGAATTAGCTTAAATTCTAGTGAGCAGATTTGGAGCAGCTCAGAGCAGAGATGACAGTCACTTGAAGAAAAAGAGTCGTTTTGCCTTTGTGCATCTTTTGATTTCTGCACCAACCTCTCTCGCAGCTTATCGGAGAGCTCCTCCAGCACTTGGACGGCTTGTTTGTGGTACTGAAGTTGAGACTCAACGAGAGATGAAAGCTGGCTCACCTGCTCTATCTGCACACACAAACAAACATGCCATAACAGACACGCAGACTCCTGTTGCCGAGTTTATGCAACAGAATAAGTCATTTTAAGAGATAAACAGACCAAACATGAAAACAACAAGTCCAAAAGCAACAGTATCTTCCCACATTCAGAACTAAATTAGATGCAGACAAATGTAAGCTAATGTTATCTTGCACAGCTATTTTTATTTGGGTATTTTTTTTCTTTGCATAGGGAGAAGTGTTTATGTAACAAATGCTGCAAACTGGCATATTAATAGTCAAAACTAACTTGCAACGGCAGGCCTGGAATTATTTCCATTCATAAGAGGAGCTATGGGTCTGGAGAGCAACTTTCAGCGAATGTTAGCGTATCAATTATGTAGCACAAGGCGATGAAACCAAAAATGATGCATTTTTTTGAATGTCATTCGAACTATTACCCTATTAATTGCAACAAAATATGCTCCAGTTTTTAAAAGCTTGGGAAAACATCACAGGAAGTCTGAAGATCAAAAGTTAACTTTCAGCAAACAAAATTACTAATACAGATTTTGTAAGACATTCCCCCTCCCTGACAGAAAGAAAGCTGAAATTAAGAGTGCCAATCACAGCATTTTCAAAGAATCCCTGTGAGTCTCTCTGACTAAACCGCTGTCCTAATTTCTGTTATTGGTGTAAAGTTTGTGATTTTATGGAAAACACACTCACAGGTGCATTTTGTATTGCCAACGTTGTCATTAGCTAGAACGTTTTCAGACTGAATTAAGAGGGAAAAAAAGAAGATGAGCTAAACGCTGGCAGAAACAACATTTGAGGAAGATATGGTGGGTAAAACGTAGGAAGAAAGGAGAAGTGCAGATACAGCTTGTTTTGAAGACTTGGTGACTGAAATATAACTAAATCTCCCTAGAGCTGTGTATGCTTGGACTAGACCTTTAGATGGAAGGTAACCAGCTCGCAGGATGTCTTGTTCAGAGCAATAAGCACAGAAAAATTGGAAGATAAAAGTGACGTGATGATTCTCCAATAACACAACTTTTTGTTTGTGTGCTAATCTTTTTTCGGGACATATTCATGTATTTATTGCTTAGATTTACTTAATTTCAGTGAAAGATCTATGAAAGTGTTATTTAAAGCCTCAATATACCAGACATAACAAGCTTGTCTAGATAGACGGTGTTACTGTACACGTCTGTATATTTTTAGGAGGCTTAATAATAAAAAAAGGAGATCTGCACCAAACCCACTGCAGTTAGTTATGTAGGACAAAAATCAGAACGCTAAAGTAGGGCATAAATTGTAATGTGTCATTTGGCTGCACTTTAAAGCCATCAAATTTCCAAACATACAGATAGTATTGATTTGGTGAAAATTAATGTTGCATGAAATTGAGAATGTGAATACAAAATACATGACATACTATCACATGTATGGAGTCCTTAAATTAAGCCATTTACAAGTCTTAAGTATCTGACTCTTCCAAGTGTTGTGACACTGCCTGATAGGTAAAATGATCACAGGTAAACCACTAAATACTACAGTTAGTCCCTGTGCAGAATGGGCGTGTTTGGTTGAGTTTTATAGCTTTAATGAGCAGAGTTTATGTTTGCCCTGTGGGTGTGTCTGATGAAACACCATAAAGGAAAGAAAGAAAAACATAAACTTTCACAGAGTAGCAAATGATTTGATGACACAGTTCAGGTTTCTGTGAATCTGGTAAATTATCTACAGTAAATACCTAAGTACAATAAGTAAACAACATAATGATATAAACATTTCTGTGAGAAGCCAAACCTCTGTTACTTCAACAAGTATTTTACTTCCTTCCACTGTAATTTGAGAAACTCAAGTAGAAGGATGTCTAAAATGGGTAAATAAAAAAGCTCAGAAAAAAACAAAACAAAACAAAAAAAAAACTTCTGGATGTGGTTACAAGCTCAGTTGTACTAAAAATAAAAAACAGACGGTTTAACTGTGGGAAGTGCTTACATCAGTCTCCAGCAGATTGTACATGCTGGTCTCAGCCACTTCCTTTGACTCATGAAACTTCTCCAGGGCCTGTCGAACTTCCTCATCTGGAATCTTGCCCTGACGCTTCTTCTTGTAGTCGTAATCCAGCCGACGGCCTTCGAGCTTCTTCAGATGGTGCTGAATGGGGTCACAGCTACAGCTTAGTTGCCTGTCCATTTTGTCAAAAGAACTTTTTTAATGCAACATTTCATATCAAAAGCATATTTTTACCTGAATCTCTCTGAGGTCCTTTTCAGACAGACTTTGTAATGGATCAATAAAGTTCTGTTTTACGTCGATGTCTAGAGAGTCTTTCACTTCTGCTAACCGCTTCATGGCCTCTCCTACATCCACTAGAGCAGCGCCTGGAACACAAAGACATTTAAGAGTCAAACATAATTTGTAATATTATATGACGAACACTCAGTTCAACCTTTAAGGTATAAATAAATAAATCTCCAATGCATGGATGCGAAATAATTAGAATAGACAAAAAGAATCTGATATACATTGTGCGAATAGCTTCCGTGCAACTCGTAAATTAGCATTTAATAACCAGACGCATCTACTTTTTACACTATGGAAGTTATAATTAAAAACTGCTGAGGATTCACAACAAAAAAACAAGGACATCTACACATCTCACCAAAGTTAGTGTCTTCTCCGAGTTCCCTTCCATACTTGGCCATGCACTCTCCTAGCAGGCCTTCAGCCTGAGGATAACCTGGGTTCTTCACCTGACCACGAATCTTTGACATGGTGTTCAACATGGACAGTTTGGCCCGTGATGCTTTAGAGGTAAAATGAAGAGGAAATTACTTCAACAGAAGTGTTAAGAATTGCACAGATAGATCGATGGCAGCAGTTTTGTTTTCGAACCTGGGTTGGGCTGAAGGTACTCGGATGTTTTGGAGATCATATCCGTTACAGCTTTACTGGTCACGTCAACTTTCTGCAAAAGCACAGCAGGTCATGTTGCATCTGTTATTTTCCAAATTCAACGAGGAGATAAGGAACTAATCTTTACTTAGATGTATCCAAATGCTAGTCAGACTACTAACAAGAATAATGTTTACAGTGATACATGACCTCCAAAGTTATTTTTAGGAGGTTTTTTTCTAGAACATGCTGGATATGTGGGAAGAAGATAACCAAATATTTCAGATTTTTTTCCACTATTATGTCCCTAACCTGCTTGATGTGTCTCGTTTAAAATGGAAAACAAAACAGTTATCAGCAAAGGAGCAAATATTACACTAACAACGTAGAAATTGTGTTTAATGGAAAATGTTCTGTTGGCCTTTTTTTTTTTTTTTACATTTTCAATCTAGCTGACAATTACACTTTATAGACTTATCCAAAGCCTAAACTTCAACAATTAAAGAAAAAAAAACTGCATCAACCGACAACATTGAATGTCCTATTTTTTCCCATAAAAAAAATACAAAATCTCCTTGTGTGCTGTGTAAAATCACAACTTTGACGTATACTCTGTGATATATGTCATACCCGTTCCAGGTCTCTGAAGTCATCATCTAGTTTGGTTCCTTCTGCGCCACCAACTTTCTCACTTACCATCTACAGGGGGAAAAATTTGAGGACAGAAAGAAAGAGTCACGGGAAAGAAAGGATGAGACGTGACAAAATAAAGTGCAAATTTAGAAATACCACACATGTGGCTTTGATCTGAGAAGAAAAAAGGCGGAAGTGCATTATGAATATCCAAATGATGGGTTTGCAACATTTGCATCAGTGATGCACAGTTCAATTTGTGAAACCTTTTATCGGTGTAGCAAAACCCGTGAAACAAAAGTAATTGTATAAAAAAAGATAAAGGAGTCTTTAACCACTTAACTTCGATACTTTTATCTCTAATGTGTAGCATCTTAAAGACACTCTCATATGATTATCTTTAAATACATTATTAAACAACCTTGTATTTTAAAACAGAAATAAAAACCTCAGCTACAAACAGCTGTGTCCGAATTTCCCCGACGCATCACTCTTTTGTTTTAAATTTCAGATCTGTTTGGCAAAAATCCTCCCCGAAATCCTCCCGGTAGTTTTGCTTAACTTTTTGCAATAGATCTATATCACAATACATTTTAAAACAGTGCAAAACACACAAACAGCAGCTTGCAACAGATCTTTTTTTACAACGCCAGTGTTAACATTAAAATTTCCTCTCCTGCAGGAAACAATTCAAGCTGTACAAATACTGAAGTCAAGCTCAGGCTGTGAACAGGAAATATAACGCTGAACAACACCTGTACTCTGCAAATGTGGTTAACATTTTCCATAGCACCAGAGTAAATGTAAAACAGGCAGAAATGCAATTTTAAATACACCTTTACCAGTTGGTAAAAATATTTACAAAAAAAACTGTTTAAGCTCCATTTGGATTTCAATAATGTTCTCCTTGGAGGAAATGTTTTGAGTAGGATCTACCATGCACTATTTTAAGATGTGAACAAACTCTACTGTTGAATAGTTTAATGTAAACATCCAGTTCATAGTTTAAGACGTAATGTTCATTTTCTTAGGTTTAATTTAATCATCTTTACAAAGAGAGAAACATTTTGTTTGTTCATCTGCTACGTAACTCAAAGTTGTGACCTCTGGGTGGTAACTGAACAAATATTTAAAGCTTCGGTTTTACACAGTGATCTAAAATTTCTTCCACCTTAAATTGTACAAATATCTTTTTTAAAACAAGAGTGCCCTATGCTGATATCTTCAATCAGCTCTGCTGTATGTATTTCTGCTGTGTGCAGGCAGCACATGACTGGAGACCTGACAGATTCAGTCAGATAATGAAGTTGCCAGGGAAACTGAGTCAAATTATTACTCATATGCAAACAAAAGCCATAAAATGCAGCACAAAAGTTTTACTGTTGCCGTTTTGAACAAACCAAAGAGCTGCAAAGAGAGATTAGTGTCTAACAAGAATCTTTTTTCATCTTCATAACTGTGTATTATCCAAATACTTCTCCCTTACCGCAAAGCATCAAATTATGTTTCCTTTTTTCAGTTGACAAAACCTGCAAAGCTGATTTCTACACAGAGAGAAGCTGATACATCAGGAAAACCAAAACCCCTTCAGTGGTTTAAACTCACAAACAATAAACTAAGGAAATAACTACAGCATGCATTATGATACCCACGCTGAAGTTATGATATGCAAAACAAGAAGTTTGGAGTGCAGCGTACGAAAACAAAAATAAAATAAAATCCGACTTTTAAAGTCGATGCTAAGAAGGACAGAGCTCTGCCGACATAGCACCTGAGAAAACTAGATGTCAGGAGGAAATTACTCAGCTGACCACATGTTCAAAAGCTCTGGTGTGTCCAGACACACAGCGGCATTTTCAGGTTGATAAAAAAGCTGATGTCCATTCCTTCGGTAGGCTTCCTGCCCTGTGGAGGAAACATCAGCCTTCTAAAATGTTTACGTCAGGGCCATTCGGCTAGTGGAAAATAAGATGCCGTTATTGTGGTATTTTTCGTGTGCTGTGAATCCAGGTCATTTTCAGCTCTCAGAAAAGTCTCCGGTTTCACCCAGAGCTGTGACCAAGGACGGCGCCATTGTTTTGACAAATGTGTAAAGAGACCGAGGCTGAGACTGTCTCAACGTTATCTCTGCGGAGGACATTTACAGTCAGTGGACCCAAGGGGTTAAAAATGTCTCACCCCACGGGGAAATTTCCTCGTTGGTAAATACACAAATAAACCAAGGTGACCTTTCCATCTCCACTCACTGCTTCGGCAGAAACACATTTAAATTTCAAATGTTAACACCCTTCAAGGAATCAGGGTAAATCATTAATGATCTCTTCAGACTGCAGAGAGGAAGGAACGACTCCAAACAGCTAGTCAATGTGGATTATAAATAACATTGATAAAGGTGCAAACTTTCCAACATTATTCTTTTTTTAATACATTCTGAAAAAAAAAGAATATATACACTACATTCCGTCAATTTCGCTGATGTGAAGTGTAAATGTTCAGATAAAATTTCAAGCTAAAACATTCTTTCCTTTTTCAGATTCAGAAAATCTAGAAGGCTCTCTGTCCGCATAAATCAGATTTCTGAACCCGATGAACAATTTTTGATTCCCACAAAAATGCCCAGAGTTTTTTTTCGGACCTTTTATATTCATCCTATGCTGTCGCTCTATTTAAGGCCCTCAGGTTTTAGCACACAGAGAATGGATTTGTCACTAGCAAACTTTCCACAATGTCGTCAAGTTAAACATATCAGTGTCGAAGCTAAAGGTTGGAACTCTGGGAAATTACTCATGTTGAGTAACGACAGATTTAAGAAGCAAACTTAACAATGTAAAAAACAAAACAAAGGTGTTTCAATTAATTTGTAGGATGTAAAAAAAAAAAAAGAAAAATACAAGAACACAAAACGTAACAGAAAGACCTTTTCAATATTCTCAACATTTGCATAATCTGCAAATCCCTATCATCACCGATGCTGTGCATCTGTAGCACATCATCACACTATAACCTGCACCTGTTGGGAATGATTTAAGACAATAAAAAGCAATCTGAGGATTACATTACAAATATCATTCCTGCAAACCGACTTAATCCCAAATCAGATCCACATACCACCCACTAATCTAGACTAATCCTTTCAGATTGAACAGTGGTTTAGCTCTTAGCATGATCAACGTCATACAATACAAAAAACACAGAAGCCCAACATGTGTGCCACCCTTTTAAGACTCATCATGTCGCTAATCCATACATTTATACAAGAAAATTCAATGTAATGCAACAGAAATTACAGTTTTGCTCAGGTTAACGTTAGAATCATTAAATCTGAGGAACCAAAATGATTTACTGTTAAATCTTAAAGCCTGCCATAAAAAAGTACTCTAAGCTTTAAGTATATCAACAATTTCATCTTCTGTGACGAATTACACTGTTTAACCTGTATATTACCCTGTCACTGATTTATCTATTAGAATTTTCTACCAGTATATTCTTTCACCCTTGAGAGACATTTCAGGTTTGACAGTTATTGCTTAAAAAAAATGTAAAGACAGTGAAAGACGAAAAAAATAAGACAACCTATAAGCATATATATAATTTCCACAGCCAACTTTCCTCCTGTGAATAAAATCTGAGCTATCTGGAGGGCTTATTGCCTTGCACGGAGTTTTGGCAAGAAAAGCCGCTGCAATGCAGTGAAATAAAGAGAAAGCACACACTGTCCACCTTCCCTTCGCTGCATCCATCCTTTGGATCAATTCTCATGCAAGGACCTACTTTATCTCTTTTGCTGCTAATCATTTTCACCACAGCCTGTCCTGCCCTACATGTCAGCCGCTAAATCACAATATTTCCCCTTTACTACAGGGATCTGGTTTTGTTCCTGACAGGAAGCTGGGGCAGAAACCAAATGTCTTTCCTGCTTAGATCAGCAGGGGTAGGAAGAAAAGACAAAAAAAGAAAATCTTTTTAAACAGTCTCCTCCCATGACTGGGGGAGATGCCCCAAATTAAAAACATTCACATTAAAACTGAGACAAGAAAACTAACGTAGATTTCCATGTGTAATGGAAGGAAAAGCAAGGTTTTTTTTCAGTCAGACATACTAAACAGCATTCAAAATGAGATATTTTTTGTTTTGAATATGTTGAGACATTGGAGAAAATGTTTTACTACTTAAAAAGCTGTCATAAAAACACATTTTCATGGGTCAACCCTCGGAGAGTCACATTGCTGTTTTTACGATGTTGTTTTCTCTTTTTACAAGATGACTCTTCCTTCAGCAAACACATCCAAGATTCCCCAGTGTGCTTACCTACATAATCTAAATTGTTGCATTTTGTAAAAAAAAAAAATTATATATATATATATATGTTACATACGTTACATACGTCCAATTAACGTCTAAGTGACTTTTACTAAATGTACGGTAAAATAAAGAGAGAAAATGAAAAGTAATTTAAACGTTTTCACCCACTCAAACAACAAGTTGTCAAAAACCTCCGCCGTTATATGAACGAAGCGGCGTTAGCTTCACTTTGTTAGCTCCGAATGCTACATGCATCTAGCTAGCTGCTAACGGTAAGAAAAGTTTTGCAAACCTGACTGGCTTTATAAAACTGCTTCTTCAAACCCGCCACAGACATGTTGAAGCCCGTCTGTCGTCTGCACTTCTTCTGTCGGAGGTGTAAGCAGGTCACAACGTAGGAAAAAAGTTAACGTTACAGTTTGTCAGAAAATGGGCCAGTGCAAAAAAAAAAAAAAAGAGCAAACGTTTCTGGGGGGAATCATAGGTCTGATGATCCGTCACTCCAAGTCGGGACACGCCAACTGACCACGTCCACAGTGAGAGTGGGTGATGCCACAGAGAGCGGGGGCAGAAACGATTAAAAAAAGAAGAAAGAAAGAAACAAAATTCAAATGTATTAGTCTAAACTCGCAGTCTGCTTTTACATCTTCTCTAAATCCATGGCAAACACTAAAAATATTTATTTAACTGTGTAAATGACGGCGACGCAATGTTTTCAATAAATGAAACCACATTGCCCTCTGCTGGATACACGGGGAAGCACCAGTACTGAGGCTACGGTACAGCAATAAAAACACTAATAATAATAATAATAATAATAATAATAATAATAATAATAATAATAATAATAATAATAATAATAATAGCGAAACAGTCGTGAGAATGCATATTAGCAGAATGTCTGCTGCAGAAAAGCAAGAAAAAGTAGAGAGAAGCATAAGAAGTGAAGGAAAGCAGAAGAAATGGAAATAGTTTAAACAGTGGAACAGTAAAAACAAGAAAAAGTAGA